>JAKSZP010001359.1:0-278779 GCA_022478985.1 Massospora cicadina
TTTCCAGTAATCAGGTGTGAACCTTTATACATTCCTTGCTATCCTTAGTGGGCTTGATATACTAGGAGGATGCGCGTCCCAAGTGAGGGTAAAGAAACCTTTAGTGTAATAGATGATGACATAATACTCTTGGAGTTTATGAGTTCCCAACAGTATTTGTATCTGGAGTTTCAGGAGCTACCACCAAAGCCTTCAATATTTTTTAATGACCCTTAATTGGAGTGCAGAATAGGATCAAATAGACTTTGTACAATGGGGGGCCAGCAGTTCCATACTCCATATAATGTGGCAAGTCAGGAAGAATTCTTGATTTTCTCCATAAGTTTAGATTAAATGTCATTCACTAGGGACCTACTATTAAAGATCACAAGAATAAAGTTTTTGTGAACTTTACCAATGACTTGAGTGACTAGTCCATAAAATGTGACATCAAAGTGAGTAAAAAAGGGCAACTAATTAGAAGAAAAAATAAAATTTTTCAGAAAGTTTATTGTCAATAGTAGATAGTTTGTTCACTCAAATCTTTGAAAGCAATTTTTTTGTATACAGTATACTTAGTTAAAGAATACAGTTAAATAGTCAGCACAAAAAGCCTCTTTATCCATTCTGACCTCCATTTTTCATACAGTTCTTTTTCCATCTACTCTACGCAGCACTTTTAGCTTTAGCCCATGGTGTGACTACAACCTTATGTAATAAAAGGGATAAGTAATTTTTTGTCTTTGCTTCATTGGCATGAATGCTAGGCTGACCAAGGAGTTTCTAAGAGACAAGTAATATAGTTAACGCACTGGGAGGAATTTCTTTCAAAGATAACTTGATTTCTTAGATTCATGTAAAAGTCCATTTGATCCTATTATATGTAATTGATATCAGGTCGGAACTAGAGGGAAGAGATAACTGAGATGTTGGCGTAATATAGAGGTAATTCAATTATTAGTGACTAATAGTTGAACGTTGGCATAGAAATGCCCAGAGAAGTTGATAAATAATTTTCTCTTATTAAGGCAGATTTAAAGAAGTCCTGCTTCTGGTTTAAGAGGGCTTGATCAATCTTGAACTCGGAGATTAAGGCGTCTTGATCTGCGTCCAGGTCTGACAGTCATTAAGATAAGGTGTCATAACTTCTCAAGCTTTTCCATAAAGGCAATAGTGGATGTGATTTACTTTATGCCTGTTGATGGCATCCTCCATTGCATTTTTAAAAGAGTTAAAAAATGGAGAGATATCCTCCTATCTAGTGTAAACTTCTCCTTGAAATGGTTTTGAAGATAGAGCAGAAGGAGAAGAATAATTTCTATTCCCAGATCAGCACTACAGCTTGGCTCAGAGGACACTGCTTTCATATACTTGCAAGATGTCCCCAATTCATTTGTCTTCTAAGTTTCTCCACGTCATCTTTCAATGTATTCCAGCATCAGGTGAGGATGAGTGTACTGGACTTTTTCACAATCTGGACTATAAGAGCTGTAATCTCAGCTTTGCAGTTACTCACTTTTATTTGTGAGGTTGGTACAGGTTTTTTTTATCAAATTGAGGCTTTTATTAGTAACAATTTTCAACACATGCATATTTTCCCGTATCTTCATCTAGTCTTCCAAAGTGAGGTTGGGGCCCATAGTACAACCATCTAGGGAGGATACATCACCCTTGGACTATTTGCTCCATCTGCTTAATTAGATTTTTGGTACTCGCCTATATCTCTCTCCTCCATGGATTGTCATTACCCTAAGCGCGTAGGTTAGTGGACCTAGGGGAGCCAGACAGCCTTTGGGGCTCAGAGCCCTTCTTTCATGTCAATGCTACTAGGCCTATAAAGCCCTTTGAAACATTTGGGCCCTTCACTCATGAGGCTATGGATAGTTCCTGACATCTTTGTTGCAGTACTTTAATTAATACTTATACTTGGAGCAGGCGTTGGCCAAATTTAATTCAAAAGTCTGGAGTTGACTAGTAGATTTAAAGGTTGTTGTTTCACATATTTACGTACCTTACTATTATTCATTGTAAATATGGAAAATATTGATTGTCCACGTAGCCCAGAAATTACAAAGTTATGTTTTGCTGTTTGATTATGAACATCGTTAATGAAACGTGAATTGTCCTGGATCGCTTCATAATTATTTCAAACAATTCAGAAGTTGCTTCATAAAATAGACAAAGTTTGGAGTTGAGGCTCTACATAAACTCAACTGCCATAACATCTCCTTGTGATGTAATACTATTAACTGGAGGAGGTGATGACTATAAGTCATAAGGAGCAATCACTGCAGATTAATTGGGATGCATTTCAACTTTGGACCATGAAGGGGAAAAAGCTAAGAGAGTCCCTCTTGTCCCTGAGCGATTTAGTCCATGGGTAGATGAGAGGTGGGTGATGGCGTAACCTTAAACACTTGATCGTTTTCACCCATGTCAACCACCAATGAGCTAGTGCAGAAATAAAGGTGTTTAAAAGAAGTGGCTGGATCCAGGGGCCAGACAAAGTAGGGGGATGTAAGCAATCGTCTCACCCAAAAGTTTTCTCCACTGGTGCAAATTCCATTAGTATAGTAAAATGGAATCCGCTGAAAATATACTGAGTAATTTAGTTTTGGGTGTGGTAATCCCCATCTGACATGGCCCTTTGTTACCATTAATTTCGAGCTCATCTCTGATAGGTAGAGGGGCAACAAACCCCTACCTGACCCAATGGGACCAGTCATATGTGGCCTGGACATAAGTGTACCCTGTCACCTGCGATGAAGCAACCTTAATATTTCAAGTGAAATTGCGTCAGGAGGGTAGAGTTGGTGGCAAAAGTTGAATGTGAGTCAGCTGGTCAGACAGATCAATTTGGCGTCATAAAAGTTTCAGGATGTCAATCTGATGTAATCATGTTGCAAAATTGTTCCTGACAGTGAATGCAATCATTTAGTTCTATAATTCGTTTTGTGAGCTTATAAGGCAGTGGAAACAAATAAGTTCCACTGTCACTCTATTCTTTTACACTTTAACAGTTAAAATAAAAACTGATACCAAAATATCAAATCAATTTGTGAATGTTAGCAGTCTGCCGGACATAATGTAACAATATTTGCAAATATTAAGATCTTTGGCTGGTGCTCTTGGCTGCCTATTTTTGTTTCATCAATCAATATGGATGGCTGTACCAAAGGTATTCTGGCTGGTCTTATGGGTGGTTACTCACTCTGAGTTCCAGGACAGATATACTATTATCAGCACGCTCCATGACAAGGATGAGCTGGATGTATGAACAGTAAGGGGTAGAATTAACCCCATTGTCTATTTCATTAGTAGCCAGGGAAGTTGAGTCATAAATCATATGCATGTATGAGGGTACTGCTGTGGCTTGGGATCAGCTGGATTCGCCTTTAGGCATGTAAATATCATCCAAGGGCTGCTGGATAGTTCGATTAATATTGTCAGATTGATGGTAGGACTAGTTATGGTCTGGTACAGGCAAGCTAAACTCAATGGGAGCCAGAACATTAAACTTTCAGGTTGTTTGGGTGGCATTTAATAATAAACTGTATTAATCCATATAATGTTATTCTCCGCCCCATTTAAAAGAGGAAAATAATTGGTAAAATTAATTTTCATTTTGTGATCAACTTTTTCACTGATAAAAACATGGACCCCCTGCAGTGAGCACCATTATAAGCTTCATCGCTATAAAGGATAAAAAAATTGATTTTTTTTGATGCCTGGAGATGTCCTGTTTAGAGATTCTAGCATCTTTTAGGATGACACTATGTGGCAGAATGGCTCCTGAAAGGTGACGGATAAGCAAATTGCGTGAAGTTAGATTTAATTAGCAAATATTCAATGTATAAACCCCATTTGCTAATGCCATTAAAGATAAAAGAAATGGAAGTTATACAACAATAAAATTTAAGAAGTAGTTTAGAACTAAATTAATGGGTCAGATTTTCAAAATTAAAGATGCATGGGAACTGTAGGGCACAAAGAGCGCCTGCTCTCCTTAATTAAGATAATCACTTCTCATCCAATATAAGGGCTGGTCAGTGACCACTTCTTTCTAATAACATCATATTGTTGCGCCCCATTGTCCTAGAATTCTAAATTGAATCTCTGGGATTTGATATGTAGTTTCACCCAAGTTGTCAATTGATGGCTTAGTCTAAGTTGTACCTTTCAGAAGTCCTGATCACTTTATATTTTTTTCTCATAAATTTCATTAACTAGTTAGATGGCAATCGGATTGTCTCAATGAGGCTCAAATTCGGAGGAGAGCTTTCAAACCACTCATCACAATGATCTTCAGAAGGTTTGGATCATATGCTATCAAAATATCAAACAGTGATGTAAAGGGTATTTACTGGTTCAGTGTAAAGGACATCCTGTCTATAAAGGTACTTGCAGGCATCAATAGATTGCACCCAGTGTCCTGTGAAGGTTAGGGAGCTCTTCCTGTCTAGAGGGTGATGTGACTGTTGTGGCATTGCCTCAGCATTGCATTGGTCTGATCTTAAACATGACGGAGCATACTGGTGATTAAAAACCAAAATTAATTATAATTATTACTTGATCCAAGAACAGTTGGTAGCGGACAATATTTGATAATTGTGAGGCTCAGTTTAGATTAATATCATCCTTTAGTGATTAGCTAGAATATAATGGTTATTGCATAATGGGCGGATCACCATTTCTAGAAAATCTAGTTACAGGTAGCTTTTGGATTTGTGGTAGATTTCTGACCAACATATTGTCCAAATTGAGTTTGGATAATGAACATAATCCACCGATGTTTTAAACATAATTGTAATATTAGTTTCTGAATACATTTATATATCATCTTTAACTTAAAAAGAGATGAAAAATCTGCTGTACCTCATTCCGTTTCTATTACCCTGCCTAAAGAAAATAATAATTTGGTTTTAGCATACAAATAAAAATGATTACTTTAATTTATCTTTGGATAAATTGTAGCCATGTATGGTGGACTTGAGCATATAGTAATCTAGGAAATGAGTAAGTATAGCAAGTTGCCTCACTTTGTTACTATTTTGGGGTTAGGGGATTTCACTCAGCCTTAGTATTATTATAATGGTACTTTAAAATTATTTACATTATAAGCTTGTAGTAATTGAATTAAGATGTAAATTTAGATTCATTCTGCTATATGGTCAATTACATGGCTTGTGCTTACAAGCTCATTTGCGGCTCATTGGAAAGAGCCAAGTAGCTACAAAATGATTATAGCGCATCTGAAACTGTGATTAAACCAACTTTTTTATGCATGTTTAAAGGGTAGTAGGTTGGGCTATTTTTTTCGCTCTTGAGTTTCATAAACATCAGTATAAATAAGAATTAGTAAAGTTATTTAGTGACAAACTAAAGTTCTATCAGTGTAATATAAATGAATCAAAATCAATATTGATCTATAAAATTTGATTTTATGTTCACAGCCTGATAATGATGCTAGGAATGATTACTTTACATGTCTAATTTTACTCAAACGACCATGACTTTTCGGGTTTCTCAAGGTTGAGGAGTTATTATCATAATCAGTTAATATTTCCTATGCCACATCGCCAAATCCATGAAGCTGCCCAAGTTTAATGTATCCATATTTTCTAATTTAGTTTCAGATTATATTTTATTAATAAATAATATGATAACTAAATCAGAACCCTTTAATATAGATTCCCAGTTCTTGTCTCTCTGCTAAAGGTCTGTGCGCTCTACATAGCCACCTTAGGTGACAAGGGGTGGTGTGGGTTTAAGCATACCTACTGTACCTCAATTTGATATCAGACGCTGATCAATCTTTGAGATGCTCAACTGTGGTGCAAAAGTGACACTGGATGGGTCTTACTATTGCCAATCTACTGGTCCTCAGCCTGATGATCTTCCTACCAGAGTTTAAGACTGAAAGAATATATTGATTTATTACGCCATGTGATAAGCTGCTAGGTTGAGTATGAGCAATTCGCCAAATTTTGTCTGGTTGGGCACAACTGAAATCTCAAATGAAAACCCAGGATTAACATTCCTTTTTCCTTTAGATTAATTTGACTTTGTTTTTTCTGGTTATCTTTGGTAAATGGTGATTAAGCCCTTAAAAAGGTTAATTAATACAACAAATTATTTTTTGATAGTAGATGGTTTGGGTCTCTGGGGAATCACAAAAAGAATTGAGTTCTATTATATTGTTGAGCAATTAATTGATAAAGGTATTCCAAAAATGACTGATTCTATGATGTTAGTTAGGGTAAGACATAAATTTTTTAATTAATTTAAGGCCTAAAGAACAGCTTATTGGATAATTTTTTGGGCTCTAATAACTCCTAGAATGAAAACTATATTTTTATATGAAACATCTAATTAAACACATAGCCAATAAATCTAATTTAAAAATACAAAGTGTCTTTCATATATGTGTAAAAGTGCTTAGGAAATATAAAAATTTTATATAACTATTTAACCAACGTTACAAGTAGGTAGAGCGACTGTATCTGTCAATCCTAACTTAAATCAATGCTCTAGGAAATTAAAAATTTATAAACAGTTATTCAGTCCCTTTTAAATTAAAAAATAGTGTATAACTATAGCCTAAATGATTTGAATGAAAATACTATATATAGAAATACCTTTTAATACTATATATCAAATTCTCAGGATTTATATCACCTTAATTATTATATTAATTAGCTGATACCAAAATTTAGTAAGGCTTATAGTAATACAATTAGAGACTTATAAACATCAAGCTTTTTAGCAAAGCTTCCCTAACCTGATATAAAGATTAAGTTTATACACTGGTCAAGCTCAACAAAAATTATGGATACAAAACTTTATTTTACTTTAGAGTCCCAGTCCTGGTAGGGTAGTTTTTCTATTATAACATTACTATTATATCATGTATTATTATCTTAAGTACATTATGCTATGATTATATCTATGATCAGTGCCAAATATATGACTTCAGATAAAACTTTATAACAATAAAACGTCTCTTTAAAAATCTAAACAAAAAATCATATAAGTTTCTAATAATACATTCAAAATAACAATTTTTCAGAATATATTTTTTAAAATTAATTAATACTTAATAATTAATAAAATCATACTTAAAGACTAACTTTCATTTTTGGTTAAAAAATTATGCCAAAGACTAACTTCATTTAAAGCGTACATTAATACCAGGTAATATAATGAAAAGTCTGTAATTATTCAGGTAAGAATTAAGCTCTAGTTTCCTTATATAGATGTTGTTTATGTAAAGTTATGATAGGACCAAGACTGCTAAAGAAAAATTATATTATAGTAATTATATTTTTTTATTGGGATAAAACCAGATTATCCCTCAGATGATAACGAAATTAGATCAAATATTTTGAAGATGATTGCTGACATATTTACAAGTTTCATTTATATATTTGATAATAAAAAACTCAGTTTGTTATCCCCATTAGATTAGATTGACCTTTTAAGATCCGCCATATTAAGAAAAGTATTGGGGATGAGCCCTGACAAGAAATTTTTGTATTTTGAACCCAGTGACTGATGATGAGGATAGTAAATTGATTACAATTAATTATGACAGCAAATTACCAGTTTGATGTCAATAGTAACAGAATGACTCCCAATAGAGCTTAATCTATTTTTGACACTGACAACTAATTCTAAGGATGTTGGTAATTATTAATAATAATAATTAAATCAAATTACTATCTTGACTTTGTGAAACCATTAAAAAATCCCCAATGCAGAATTGGTCATTTCAACACCAGTGACTGATGCTGAGAATTTCAAAGCATCTTTATATCTAATTAAATCAGAAATATGCCTAATTAATAGCGACGTCAAGTTATGGGATCTTTAATGACTATGCCAAGGTTAATCCAATTATATAACCATTTTAAGATCAGCCAGAGAATTGAGCTGAGGTTAATAAGTTAACTGGCAAAGGTGTCAGAAGATTCAGAAGTTAATCATGAAAGGGATGATCCAACAACTGCAATTTATAATAAGAAATAATCAATGAACTAGCAACTGATGCTAAAAATCAGTTGATATATATTATTTGTGGAGAAAAATGTATTTTGAGGGATGATTGCCAGCCAGAGAGCTGATTATTAGAATCGCCAGTAAGAGTGCTGATTGTGAATTGGCAATAAATTCTGATAATGTTAACAGATAGGAAACGTTTATTAATTGTTGGATCTCCCTTTAATAAATTCTCTAACTTAACAAACTTCCAACCTTCTTCTTTTAATTAATTGTTGATCTCTACCTTTGCTAGTCTTAAAGTGTATGTATTTCAGCTAGGCTGGTAGATCTGGGACTGATGATCGCCAAAGTTCAGGTGCTCAGTGAACACACCAGGAGTGGTTTGTGCAACCATATCCCAACCTGGAACTTCATAATACCCCATGTGAGCTTTCCCAGTCAGTGGAACCAGCAATGGACAGCTGGGGATTTACCATGAGGTGGAGGTGCAAGGGGTCAAACTGACCTGGAATGGGATCACCACCAGTGGCTGCCAAGAGGGGTTAATCTGCTAAGGGGAACTTGTGTCCTGCTTGATTGGGGAGTTTCCTGCGGATCTGTAGGGAAAGGTCACCAATGAATGTGGAAAAACAAGGGTCAGCAGTCTTTATAATGTTTAGCCTAGCATACTAAAAGAGTCCCAGATTATTTCAAATTGTAAAATTTGCAACATTCTTAAAACAATATTAATCAACTATAGGCGCAAGTTTTCCCACTTTGCTTTAACTTGGATCACTTCAAGAAGATATGTCAGTGTCCCACTTCAAAAGCTTCTAATACTGACTCTGATGCAAAGCCACTCTAGTGGAACATAATTGGGATACCTTACTGAATGTTTCACCACTTCTTGTTTGAATGTCAGGCCAGATTCACAATGTCTCTTTATCTCATACCCTTTCTCAATCATCATTACATCCTCAAGAAAATTAAGAGGAGGCTTGGACCACCTTTTTCTCTTTAGCACCATACTATTCTCCCATAAACCTTAATATTATGCTAGTACCCCATTTTCTAATGAACCAAAATGTCTGGGATTTAATGACTGAGAGTTCTTAATTGGGTTAAAACCATTGATTCATTCAAACTCTACATCAGACGTTTTTAAACGCTAATTATGACGCAAAATAGTTCCTACTTGTAACGCACCACAAGTAAATGCTGAACCATTCCAAAATGACCATCATCTTACTATCAAAGCGGCTTCCCCATCCAACTTCCACCGCCTCTGCAAAGCTATTGCTACGTATGTTATGGTGCTTGTGGCTGTTTAGCACCCCATTATCCCTGCAAACTTTGCCACTACAGGTAAATGCAAGATCCATAAATTGTTTAAAAAGCCAACAAGTTCATCCTGAATGTTGCGACGGTGGACCAAAACACATAATCCAGAGTTACCTGAACCAATATTACCACCTTCATCTAGTTACTCAACGCCTAAATCTAATTTGAGCATGGTCATGCAAAATATTGTTACCCTTATAGTGGCGCGCCTTTTATATAATAAACCTCACTGATTGATCTCAAACCACGCACTGCAGATGCCCCATGCTCTTGATCACCGCCTTGTCTCACACCTTACTATAAGAGGAAAAGACTCAGGAAACACTACTTAATCCCTCTCCACCATGGTCAGATAGCAGTATACTATTTCCCGCCTTATTGGTATTTTCTGTTTTGTTTGTTTACTCGCCTTGGGCATTTTAGTAAATTTTTATTCTAGCTTAAGTTTATTTTTTCATGCTCTCAAGGTGTTATTATTGCATATCCCTTACTAAGCTTACTCAAATGAATTTAGAAAAAATTAAAATTTAATTTTCTTATTGCCTAGTAACGCCAGAAAGAATTTGAATTAGGTATATATTGACTACACTTTTTAAAGTTTTTTCGAGGCTCTGGCATCAGGATGGATGGTTATGATCATTTAATTGGTAATCTTTAGTATATTAATGATCCTGAGGTTCCAGGCCCGTCCATCAAGTTAAATTGAACTTTGTACCCTTTTGGGACAAAGAGGGACGCTGATACCAGGGCTCTACTTTTAGTTAAGACCCATGACCTAAGAAATATTCTAGATAAAAGATGGGCAGAGAAACCCCTCCCTGTCTGATATATGCCGTCTCCTAACAACCCTTAAAGCCATTATGCACTATCACTGAATCAGAAGAGCTTAATGTGCTTTTAATAAAACATCTCTACTTAAATTAAAGATATGGTTGATATAGTTTCCACAAAGGCAATAAATCCTCTTTAAAAGAATTCCAACCAATATCCTGTTGTTATAAACATAAAACACTTAGCAGTAACAGGTGAGAACAAATTTATATGTGAAATTTTTTACAAGTAAAAGTTTGAATATAGTGGCTTACATTGGGCATCAAACGTGTCAACAAATACCAAAATTGCTAGTTTATATTATGACACATTTGTACCTGGAATTGCTTAATTGGAACCTCAAGTCAAAAAAGACTAAATCCAAGATGATTCATTTCTTGTTATCAAATGCTATTTCAAGTTACCCAAAAATTTACTAAGCTTTGTCCTATTCCTTAGGTCATATACCCAAAAGCCTGCATATAGTTCGTTTGTTAATTATTTATTCATAACAATACAATAGGTCTACTTTATAGCCCTAATTTTCTAGAATAAACTTTAATTCTCCTTTCTAACTTTTCAAATATTGAGGCCTATTTAAAGGCAAGTCCTCATAGTTTTAGTGGCATTAGTGTATATGCCGTTGTTCTTTACTGCTTTAGTTATCATCAGTAAAATAGGCTGGTTACCCAAGAAGTAGCTACCATGCACCAAAAGTTTATCTACCCTCACGCTTCTTCTCAATCACTTGTAGCAACTTAAGCATTCCCCACTCTATCAGAAAGGCGGTACATTATGACCTTATCATTTTGTACTGGGTGCTGAATCATTAATGATGGAAGTTAAGTTTTTTATGGAACGCCAATTACCTGACACTATAACCCAACCATAATGTATTATTGTGAAGACGTTGATTTATATCCAGATGCTGTGGATCAAGTATTCACAGAGCAACACTCAGTTCGCCTATTTAACATGCTTCACACATGTTGGCAAGGAAAATTTAAGTTAAAACACTGAATCATACTTTTTATGAGTGGTGCTTGGACCAAAAACCCAGCTATGTTCGCACGGTTCTGTTATAACAGTGGTCAGAAGTTAAATTGCTCATATTGGCCTGTTAATTTGAACGGTGCTTTGCTAGCCATGCAGCATCACCCCACAGGAAATTGTTGACTATGTTAGACTCAATATTGGAGAAACACAGAGCGTCATGGATGAGTAATTTTATCAATTACTTGTTTAACTAAACAATCCCAAGTTACACAAGAAACTCGGATAATTAAGCCAGAACATACCGAATTTTTAAGTTTTCAACCTCACTAGCATCGTCTAAAGTAATCCCTTAGATAAATTAGGAGCCCCAATAAGCTTTAATGAGCCAGAAGTGTTACCCTACCACATTACATTAATGTAACAGGTTGTACATTAATGAAAATTTACTCCAGTTTACAAATATAAGTCAGATACTTCCTATCTCTGGCCCCTTAGAGTACAGTCAGCCCCTTTGTCTTATCCCAAGCAGCGGCAATGACTTCTCATTTCAAGAAAAGAAACAGAAAGTATCAGGATATTCCTGTGGTTATTAATTTAAGACCTAGTGGTTTTTTCTACAATGACCTGAATAAATATGACCGTCCTTGTCTGAAGTTTACTGTTCATATTACAGTAGGGCAACTAAAGATTTGAATAGATGCTTTAGTAGACACTAGACTAAAGGTAGTTATACTTACCATCAGGTTGAACAAGTTTTGGTCCTGAAAGCCACAACTGTTGCTTTCAAATTGAGTGCTGCGCATATTCCATGATTACGCTTTTCCTGAAAAAGCCTCTTTGGTTTGTTGCCCATGAACATAAGGTAGTGTCCAATTTATCAAAATTTAGAGCCATTGTAATAGATAATTTTTAGTTAGGTTGGTGGCGCCATCAATTGTTAATTTTAGAGTTTTAAAAGGTACACACTAGTTTTTATCATTAATCATTACTCAGTTGAAGTCCTTGTTCTCTCAACGTTGACAACAGGGAATACAGTGGCGAAAACAAAAAGAGTATTACTGCATCAACATCATGCTTGATTTACATACCATCCCACTTTCTCTCAAGTCTTTCAAGACTGTTTTTGATGTAAAAAAGGCGCCTTTCGTTTACCAAGCCACTCAGGGTTTGATATGAGCTTCCATATAATGGTTAAATTTGAAAATCAACTGTCCAATATAACCCAACAACCAGAAGGATCAGGCTCTAAAGACTAAAAACAACGATATGATGGCAAAGGGGCGGATGATCAAGACAATCTCCCCTTTCCCATCCCCAATGGTTATTATTAAGCTACCTGATGGCACATTGTGACCTCATGTGGACTATGACTATCTGAATACTGGTAAAGTCCCAAGTCCCTACCCATTTTTCCTTGAGACACACAGTGACAAAAAACATCTTAATCCATAGTAAAACATATACTTATCTTGGTAAAAACTTTCCTCCAAATGTGGGTTAATTCTAAACAGAATTATCTGACAGTAAAAACTCACGTTATTTGTTTATGTTTAAAGTAATTTTGAGCTAGTTAGTGCTGTTACAGTATGTTGACGTCTCATTGATAACTCTCTGGGTGATCTCAGGTTTACCTGAGCAGTCACATATGTTACAGACAATTTAATCCATTTTCCCAACTTATAGCACCACTCCAAGGGTTTGGTGGCTTTGGATGCGGCAATTTATTAAAGTTAACTAAAAGAGAAACCTTTTTATGCGATTTTTACAAAGCAAAATTCAATTCCTGTGAAATTTGGTTTTGAAAGATGGTCACGCCAAGATTCCATCCAAGTTAAAAGATCTCCGCTCCTAATATACTCTTGTGACAAAAAACAGATTTGTAGTTTTCTTTTGTCAGTTAAATTCTATAATTTTTTTTTCAGAAAATTCTGAGGATGCAACATCCTTAAGCTTAATAACCAGTAAAAACTCCCCCTTCATTTAGACTTTAAAGCCTAAAGATGTTTAATGCAATAGGGGAGGTTTTCACCACTTCACCTGTTCTACGTTAAATAGACAAAGACAATTCTTATATTGTATCTTGTGACGCTTCTGGAAAGGCTGTGGGAGCTGCTTTTTACAGGAGCATGATGAGCAGGAACAATAAGTGGCTTACGTTTTTGAAGTTGTTTGTTTAACAGAGAGTTCCCGGGACATCTTGATATGTTTTTACCTGCTGTCTTTTGGTCTCTAATGCACTGGTATATCTCTTACAAAGAGCCAAAATTACTGTAGCTTCAGAACTGACCATAAGTCTCTCATTTTATATTGCAAGCCACAAAAGCTGTCACACAGGCAATTTTCACTTACCATGACCTTTAATTTAACTCCTTTAAATGATTTTGTTAAGTGTCAAAAACCATTTTCAGATACCCTAAGAGGCAATATGTTTGTGAGTCTTAGTCTGGATGATGACTCTTAGCTCGTCACAATATCTCTCCTGCGTAAATTGTGACACCACCCTCACCTGACATTGCCACATTTGCTCACTTCCCTTCACAACCTATCTTCAACCCCATGTTACCAAATCCCCTTTCTTCCAGTCAATTCTCCTGATCCTATTGAGCACGCTAGTTCAATTATAACTGTCCCAAGCTCATCAGCTGATAGGTGGTTTCCTCCTGATGAAGCTTTAGAATTACGGACTTCAGCCTTAAGGGCGAGATCTACTTTACAAGATTGACGCTGAAAATGCCCCATCCAGATAATTAAAAAGGGATAAATTTACCTATTTTTTGAAGAAGTAGGGGTTCCTTATGTCCCGCGTTCCTGTTTCATAAGTTAATATCATGATCCTCCTACTATGGGGCACCTTGACATTCAAAAAGTGTTATAACCTGATTAAAAGTAAGTATAAATGGCATGGACTCAAAATGAGTGTTACAACTTGAGTAGAAGGTTGTTTACTTGACCTTACTCTAAATACGATGCACAGGAAAAAAGGCTCTTCCATCCCCTTTAACAAGGAGTAGGACGTGGACCTCACTCTTGGTAGATTTCATTGTGGTTTTTCCAACGTCCCAGGGCTTTGATGCATTAGGGTAAATTTATATTGCATCATAGAATATGCTGTAATCATCCTCTGTTTACTAATAATTAAGTTAGGAGGTATTTTGCGAATGTTTTTTACAAATTCTCACTGTTTAGAGTGCCTCAATAAAGTAAAAAGTGATATAGGGCTAAAGTTTTTTAAAGATTAGGAGGCTATTTGTGACATGTTATAGATCGAGCCCTAAGATTATTGGCAAACCACCCTCAATCTGATGGATAGAGTGAATGAATGACCAAACATTTAGAGCAGTACCTCTTATGCTATGCTATTATGTCTTAAGACAATTGAGCAGATGACCTTCCTCTATATCAGTTTTCATATAATAACTACCTTCACTTTGTCAGGACTCTCCCTCTTATGGGTTAGGCCTCTTACTAGGGTTTAACTCTCTAATATATAATAAAAGGGAATGCCGAGATGTGCTCCTCATTAACTTGAGCTGAGCTATCTCTATGTATCATGAATCCTCCTCATTTCTATTATAATTGGTTCAAATAAGTTATCAGGTTTTAATTTGTTGGTTATTGATCCTGATAGCAATTTTCGAGTAATACAATTACTGGCAAAATATGCTGAGAATAGTTAAATATTTATTTATTACAATTTTGATATCTTTATTATTATTTTATCAGCAATCTAAGCGGACCGTTTTTTCTAAGATAGGCATCTATCACCTAGTGAATTCCTTATCTCCCTCTTTTTACTACTTTTGCTTATCTATCTGCCGCCTACTCTGAATCATCTCTCTTATCTACTTTATGCCTTAAAAGCCTTAAATACCTTGAGGCTTTATCAAAAATAAACATTGTTTACACATAATCTTAGTCCTGATTTAGCTTTTCTCAGACCTTAAAGCCTACTAAATCACTGGGCGCTTTTGTGCCTTGAATCAACTAAGGGTAGATTAAGATATGATCCACCATCATGACACTTGTTAATAAATAGTTGTCAATGTACACCAAAATTGGGTGAACTTCACCTTCACCATTGGCCTCAGGAGGACAATAACATTTCAGCAGATGTAAAATTTCAGTGCACATCTGTTAGGTGCACCATTGGGTCCAGACTCAGGTGACCTAATCAATGTAACAACGCAGGAGGTTTTCTGATTTGAAGAGCCGCGCAGCCCACACTATAAGGTAGGCGAATAAATAATGATGGACACTAAGATCTTTAATCTCAGAGCCTCTTGTTGAAGTTAACTTAAAAATGAGTGGAACCAGTCCTATTACCAAAAGTCCTTAGCAAGTGGTATGTCCACTTTTAATTACAACTTATTGATGTATACACACCTCTTTCTGCATGTTTTCCTTTCCCCCTTCAAAGGAAAAATGTCAGTGGAGTTTGAGTCCATCCTCATTGAAGCAGCACCTGAATTTGAAGTTGAGGAGATCATGGATTTACGACAATTTAAGCATAGATTACACTATCTAAAATTATGAAAAAGGTAATTAGCCTTATGAGAAAATCTGGGACATCGTCAAGAATTGTGCTATCTTCTTGAGTTTATCACGGAATTTTTATGCTTAGAACCCCAAAGCACATGCGCCTCATCCACTCTAAATAGCTGGCTATTTCCTAAATTAAGCTACCAACCATTAAAAGAACTACATCCTGGTAAAAGATCCAGAGGGGTGTGGACTATGCTCTTTAGGAAAGGGGAATAACAGTTTCCAGGCCAAGCTATTAATCTGTAAAGATACTTGCATTCCTTTTAAGACTTAATATGGCGCTAATCCCAGGGCTCTGTACCTTGCAAAGAGTCATGACCTAGGGCATATCCTAGATGAAAAATGGGTAACGTCAGCCTCTCCCTATATGACATATGTTAGCTTCCAAACCACCCCAAAGCCAAGCTCATCACTATCACAAATCAACAGAGCATTATGTACTGAAATTTAAACTTTTCTGCACTGATTAAGAGATATGGTTAAAACGGGTTCCACAAATGCAATTTACCCTCTCCATAAGAAAAAGCTTCAAAGAACACCTGTAGTAAAAAGTTGATATTTGTGGCAACGTCAGGTTAGATTTATTATTTATTTTTTTGAAATAGCAAAAGCTTAATAAAAAGGTTTATAGTAGGCTTGAACGCGTCAGAAATCATCAAATCGCCGCATCTAATTGGACTAATCAAAGCTCAGAATTGATACTTGAAACTCAAGTCAGAAGATCTTATTCTAAAGTCTTATTTGTAAATAGAATTGTCATTTTAAGTCATATGAACTTTACTAAGCCTGCATTCATTCCCTAGGGATTTTACCCAAATGCCTGCATAATTTAGGTTGTTGAGTTGTACTCTTTTCTAGATTCTTAAAATTAGACATAAACTAGATTATTTTCACTTGAAGTAGATTTATTCACCGTTTACTTTTTTAAAGCTAAAAAATTTAAAGGAAAGCCCTGTAGTTTAAGACATTGTTGGATATATTGCAATTTGGTTACTACACTATATTATTATCAGCAAAGATAGGCAGGAACCCTAAGAGAAGCTACCATGTTTTAAACGTCCAACCACCCCCACATTTCTTCCCAATCACATGTAGTGATTTACACCATTCCTTACTTTATCAAAACGGTGTTATCTTGTAGTCCAAGTCTTTTTTCAAGGTCGCTGAATGTTAAAATTTGCATTGCTAGATGGTTGCTCACTTCTGCAGCCTGCCTTCAACTGCACAGATTCTTGAATACTTGCGTTGATTTTATTGAAATTGATTAACTGAGGCAATGTAGTATGAAGACTATTAATAAATTTCAATGCCCCAAAGCCAAGTTGAATGAATTGTAAAACTAAAGAGAGGTTCTTCTTCCTCTTGAAGATATTTTGGTACTGGTAGGGAACACTTCTCCTATTCTCTTCTTGCAAATCCAAGCAGAGACTTAGTAAACCAACCTAATATCTGATCCTTGCACTCTTCTCTTAAGAGTAATGTTTAACAACCAATGTATAACAACTTAGTTAATAATAAGTTTGCATCTAATTTATTAGGGAATATCTGGGGGTTTTAATTGTTAAAATTGACACAACTTTTCAGCTGTCTTCTGGGAATTTATTGCTCTCCTATGCAGGTTTGACCCTCAAGTGTTAGGCGCTGAATATCGTTGGGTATCATTGACTTGATTTTATTGGACAGCATAATCCTCATCTGTTCAATGACCAAACAATTGGTGTTAGGAACTCAAACCCAATTGTGTGGCTGATGATAATCTTGCCCTCTACTTACAGCGTTAGAACGCTTAGGTAGTTTCTGATAACTCCCCATACATTTTGCTCTGAACAATTTCCCATAATTCAAAAATTAGGTATTGCTCCCAAATCAAATTATTGTTCAATTTTGTTGGGGATGATCCTCAACAATAATATCATCAATCAGTGACAGCTGCTGAGATATTAGATTATTTCTGCAATAATTGGACTATCAGTGTTATTCCCTCATCAAATTTATGCTTATTATCATTGGGGATAATTCTCAATGATAATCTCTCAAGTCAGCGACCATTGCCATTACTATACAATTGTAACTAATTGTCTAATTCATTAATTGGTCAATAGGTTGGATAATGTGGTCAACTGAAATTCCAAAACTGAAGCATCTATGGTGTAAGCCTGATTTTTCTTGGCACACTAGACGCCTGGAGAAAATTATGTTATTAATAGTTGTTTAGAAAGGTTTTTATATTTTGCTAAAGACATCATCTTAATATTGTATCTCTTTTTAACGCAAATGTGCTTCTTGCATTCTAGAACTGAAATGTATTTGGTTTCTATAATAGTTTAGATTTTCTTTTTAGTAAAAGATAATCTCACCTGAGTTTCTTTTCAACATCATCAAAATGATTACTTTATAGTGAAATACATCTAACTTAATATTAAAACTAGAGATTGAAAGTAATAGTTAGATATAAAGTTTCACACAAAAAATTTAAGCATTAACCTTTTAAAAGATATATTGAAATAATGGAGAACACTATAAATTTTTCTAAAAAGATTATTATTTAACCCATTATGAAACAATTTCTTTTTTTAAACCACTATTGATCTTAAGTAAATATACGCGTTTATTAAATTATACATGCTTCAATTGGAGCAGCTACCATAACTGTAAGGTTTTACAACAGTATAATATGAATTTCAGGAAGTACAACAATCTTTTTATTTTTTGTTAGTCAAAAAGTAAATAAAAACGCTTTTTTAAATTTTGACATTGTTAAATAGGAAGAATAATGTCTGATGATCTTATTTATGAAGTAACTAATAAACACTAATTTCTAAAAACAAATATATTATGTTTTTGTTTAATTTCTAGGGCTGTAATTCTATTTTAACATTGTACATGAGATCTAAGTGTCTCATAGATTGTTTATTCTTACTATTATGGAGTGTTAACTCAGAATCATTTAATTGATAATATAATGTAGCTTGCTTTTTCCAGGTTAGGCTTTATTTTGATATATTGGTTGCTTAGATCATAATAAATCTATTTTTTAAATTTAAATTTATTACAGGGAAGGCTGACCATGGGACGGACACTTCCGAATATGACTCAGATGAGACAAAACTCAGTACCAGGTGAGGCACCCCAGAGAAGCGATGCTATCTCTTGTTGCCAGCGGGAACGCCACTTATGGGAAGGAGGAGGGAACGTGTGTAGTGGGCGTAGCCACTATTGAGCACATGTGGAGGAAGGGGTCTGATTTGATGAACCAGACTGGGAACCAGGAGGAGACCAGCTGCCGGCGACGTGGTGGGAGATATCCAAACATCCACGCTTGAAAGTGATCCACCAAATGAGACCAGAATCTGTGGACAGCTTCAGGGAGGGTGGGGATGGATCCGGCGATGGCATCCAAGACAATCATGTGGATAGTCCACATGGCGATTGCAACCACCAGAGCACGAAGGGAGGGTGGGAGGGGGAGGCCATTGATGAAGCAAACATATCTCTTGACAGACTGAAGGGATATGTTTGATCCTGGCCTAGCAGACGTTGGACTTCGCGCCATATTACTTTAGAGGTGGGGCACTTCTCCAGGCGGTGAAACAGCGTTCCATACTGGCCACACACGACACAGGATGAGTGTAAAGCATTAGAGCGCTCAGCTGTACGATACACTTGTCTCAGGCAGCGCCACACATGGGAACGGACTTGAGGCTGCAACAGAGGATGGTGTGCGTATTTCCAGATAGTCTTTTGGGTCTCAGTGGAATAAGGGATGTCCATCATGTCCAGGTAGTCCACCCTGGATAGGACTTGGGGTCAAATGGGGATCACGCCATCATGGATGGGTAGCCCCTGTACCTCTTGTGTGAACTGAGGAGAGGGGCGGCCTCTTTGGGTTGTATGTCCACTAATACAAATTCTCCACTCTGCGCTTCACATGGAGAGTAGGATTCGTTTGTAGTGGGTTTTGGTCCCGTGAGGACCTGTGGCTGATGTGTGTGATGCGAGGTATTTCATCAGGGAGTGGGGGTTTGATGGATTGTTGAGGCCCAAGGCTCGGGAGAAGTTGGAGCAGGCCGCGTGGGACCAGTGTTGGGATGGGAGTGTAGGAGCAGTGATGGCCGCAATCCAGGTGCCTAGGATCTTGGCGGCATGGGCTTTGAAGTCAAGTAGGCACATGCCACCATGATGATGAGGGCCAAACATGACCTCTAGCCGTACTGGTGGAGGGCGGCCTGACCAAAGCCAACCTTGTAGCAAAGCATACAGGGATTTGAAGAAGCTTGGGGAGAAGGGGATGGCGTGGGCTCCAAACCAGACTTTGGATAGGAGCATAGAGTTGGCAAGAACAACCCTGCCAGTGAGGGTAGTAGGGTGGGCTCTGAGAGAGGCGATTCGCTTCGTCACGTTGTCCAGTATATGGCCCTCCATTACTGCTGACGCGTATCCTCCTGCCTCCAACCACACGCCCAGATGGTGTACCGGTCCTATGGTAGGTCGCGGCACAAAGGGGAGCACCAGTGGAGCGGTGTGTTTTGAGTTAGTAAGGCGTGGACTTGGGCGAGCAGCTGGGCTGGGTTGGGAACTACTTGCTGGGGCCCAGCAGTTCTGAAACCGACCAAGGAGGATGATTTCAGTTTTGGAGGCGTTCAGTGCCGCGTTGCTTACCCGGGAATATTCCTGGATGAGGGCTTCAAGCGCGCGTGCATCTTTATTATTAGACACCCCCACCACGCAATCATCTGCAAATGCCATCATCTTGACTGGGGTTTGGCCTGGCACATGGACCCCAGTGAGTTGGGCATTCACATTTCGCAGTAGTGGGTCAAGGCTGAAGTTGTATAAGAGTGGGCTCAGGGGGTCCCCTTGTCGCAGGCCCCTTTGAGGATGGACTACATCCGTTAGGAAACCTGGGCCATGCACAGCCATTGTTGCAGATTCCGTGAGCAGCATCACCCAGTTAATGAAGCGGGGAGGTAGGCGGAATTGTTGGAGGCAGGCCCTAAGGTATTCCCAGTTTACTCTATCATAGGCCTTTTGTTGGTCCAAGAATACAAGTGCCCCAGAGGCTGTGGACTGACACACATTAGCACAGAGTGCACGTTATCCCAAATTGACCTTCTGGGGATGAAACTGAATTGTTCTGGAGAGATGGTGGCAGATGCTACAGTCCCTAAACGGTTAGCCATAATTTTTGTTAAAATTTTGGTGTCTGTGTTTGTTAGAGAAATGGGGCACCAGTTGGCTAAGTCTAGCCTATCCCCTTTCTTGAAGAGTGTGACTGTAAAAGCCTCATGTCCTCCTGGTAGGAGGCACGTTTCCAACAGGCTTTGGTTGAGTGAGGCTAGCAGCAATGGGGATATGTATTTAAAATATTTTTTGTAGAACTCATATGGAATGCCATCTGGGCCTGGGCATTTTTGGTTTGGTGCACCACGAATGGTAGTCCATAATTCGTTTGGAGTAATTAGTTTCATTATTTCCAGGTATCAGAAAATGGTGCGGATATGAGCTCTGTCGAGAAATTCTGCCATTTTGGCCAGCTGAATTGGTTCAGCTTGGTATAACTCAGAGTAATATCTTTGCGTTTCGATTGCCACTTCAGCCAGTGTGTCCACAATAGAATTATCCGATCTTTGCACCTGTGTGCAGGCCACGCTCTGGCGTGGTGCAAAATTTTTTGAAGAAGTATGCGGTGCACTTGTCACCTTTAGTGATGCGTGTGGCCCTGTATTGGACACAAGCCCGATGTTTGTGTTGCCTTTCAAGTGCGTTGAGGTGGGCTGCTGCCTCCGCCCACTTCTGGCCCCATGCAGGGCTATATCCTGAGGCTGGAATGTTGGACTCCAAGTGGGCCAATTCTGCCAGCGCGCGCGATATAACTGCCAATGTGGCTCGTGAGCGTCTGGATGAGAGATGGCGATAGTGGTGGATGGTGTCTTTTTTAAAAGTTGCCCATGTGGAAATGGGGTCCACACAAAATGGTGCAACAAACGATTTTGCCAAAGTTGCCTCTTCCACCCACATGGAAAATCCTGGCGACGCAAGCTCTGGGGGGCAGATTTTGCACCAATGTGGGGCCTTTGCAACTGTGACGGGTAAGTGGTATGTTATTGGGACCAGTCGGTGGTTGGAGAATTCCATTTTCGTTATTTTGGAGTGGGAGATGTGGGGTTGGAATTTCGCTGGCGCTAGAATAAGGTCAATGCAGGTCATGGACCTTAATTGGCCGTTGTGGATGTGGGGACGCATCATGTTTTTGAGCAGTGGGGCATGTCACGGCAGCGCATCCATTAACCCAAGGGTGGCTTTTAGAATGCATAGTTCTATGTGACCCTGTGGGGCGTGGGGTGAGGGTGGCCACTGGTCCGTTGGTGAGGTTAGCCAACAGTTCATGTCGCCAATTAGGAAAGAATCGGGGGGTAGCGGGAGGGATTTGACCAATGAGAAAAATTCCCGACGCTCTTGTGCACCGTTTGGAGCATAAATGTTGACAATTGTGTGTGCAACATCGGCCCATGAGAAGGTGACAATGAGCACTTGGTCATTTAGGAATGTTTCTGAAGATGTAAATTTGAAAAAATTGTTTTTCTGAATTAGCACCCCACAGTGCTTCAACCAAAAGGATAAGGATGGTAGGAGCATTGTTTTCCAAGCATCCTCGGAACCTCATGGACAGTGGGTTTCCTGGATGGCCAGGATATCCACGGGTAAATTATTTTGTAAAAAACTCAGTTTCCTAGCCCGGGATGGGGAGGCCTTGAGTCCGGCAATATTCAGCATCCCTAGAGTGAAGGTTTCCCCCATCGCACCTTAGGTGCGAGGGGGTGGGCCCCCTGGCCCACCAGCCTCTTCCAGGTCCCCACGGGCTTTCACAGCAGCGTGGGTATTAGCAGCAACGCTATCGGGGTTTTTGTTAATTTTTGTGGAAAGAGTCGCGTTGGCTTTGGACTTCGCTTTTTGTTTTCCCGACGGCGGACGAATTTTTTGTGGTGCGGATAAGTTCAGTGCACCATCGAGTGGAGCAAAAAAAATTTTTTTGGATGGGATAGGTCCCAAGTCAGTTTCAACTGGGGCTTGGGTGCAGCGATTGGGTGAGATTGAATCTCCCATCAGATCCTCAGATTGAGTGGCCCATTTGGCTTGGGCCTCCCAATCTGATTGGGTGATGGATTCCCGAGTTGCTTCCGCTGTGAAGGTCTCCATGTCCTCCTGGCGTTGTGAGTGTGGGATGGTGGTGGTGACCTTGGCCGCTTCCCTTGGCCGCAGTCCTATGGGCCTGCTTGGCCTTCTTCCGCTCCTGTGGGGAGATGGGCTTTACCAATAGGTAGCAGCCTTGTGCTCCCCACAGGAAAGCCTCTTTGGTGCTTGCGGTTGGTTTGTAGTGCGCCTCTCCGCTGGCCATGGCCGCCGAGGGGTGCTCTTGGAATGTAACGCCCTCTTTAATGGGGCACGCATGTGCCTTATGGCTGAACGCATCACAGTGGGTGCAAATGGGGGGCGCGCTGTCCACGGTTACCCAGAATGGGTGGGTGGTGTGCCCTGTGATGTCAATAAAGGTGGAGTGCAGGATCTGGGTTAGGTCCTTCGCGATCTCCTCAGTTGGGGTCAGAACTATGATGGCTTTACCGGTGCACAGGTGTGGCATCAGCGTGAAACGTTGCATTTTGAAAGATTGTATTTCGCCATATATGGCGAGACCATCTTTCAGGTGTTGCTCCAAAATGTCACGTTTTGCTGTAGTAGGCAAAAAGTCAAACGTGAGGAAAATTTGGTTTGATTTTATCCATCTGGTGCATTTAGTTTCAACGACCCATTGCCCATTGGGGAGGTTGACCACTACGCACACCGCTGCAGCCTCATCTGCTGCTATTTTGCTTTCAAAACCTAGGTCCAGCCAACCGCGTGACATGGAGTGAGGTGCAATGTACACCGCGGTCAGGAAAATTTTGTGTACATCTTCACAAAAATTTTCCCATAGGGCTGTTTTTTGGATGTCCAGATATACACGGACTCCAAATTCCACCGATGAAAGTGGCTGGGAATGTGGCATATTGATGTACTGGTTGCATCGTGCTTGCCACGCGAGTATCTCCGGGGAAATTGTGACCGCCGGTTTTTTTTAGATTTTTTTCTATTCCACCAGATTCTCCAGGGCGTTTTCAAACGTTAGAGGCCGCGGGCCTTCCGCCTGCTCCTCTTGCCTTGCTTGCCCAACTGCTCCCAGACATGGGCGTGGACTAATCCCTTCTATGAGATTATCAAACTAGATTTAGTCTTGAATTGAATGGGTTGCAAAAGTGTTTGCAACGAGAAAGAAAAGTTCCAGGGTAGTGATCATAATAAATCTAGTTTTAGAGCATTTTGTCTCTTCCATCAAATTAAAGTCCACTAAAAATACTTGCATTATGTATATCTGATTTGTCTATTGTTCCATATCTTACTGTTTTAATTTTGTTGTAAACTTTAACCAACCATAAGCTTCAACCAAAAAATTTTCTACAATTATTACTTATCTAATTGATTATTATAGAAAATAATGTTTTTTACTCAACACCGCGCCCATGACAATTTGAACCATTAATTACACTATTGACTAGCCTTCTGTTTCCATGCCAGCAATAAATCATAGAAGTATTATATCTTGATACTATTAGCAAAATATAATAATTTGTAATCTTATTCATTTAAATAAAATCCTGCTGTTTATATACAAAAGTTGGTGCATTTAAGTATCTTAGTATATTCAAAGTTGTTCTAAGTGAACCTAGGGCTAAATTTGGCCTATGGAATGACTATTAACATTTATGTACTAATTACCATGACATTGAGGCCAACGCAGAAATTTCCAAGGTAATGAGCCACTTACGGTGACTTTGTAGATTTTAGTAATATCATAGAGTATAAATCCAGGTAACATACATCATGAACAAGGATTTGAATTATTGCACTGAAATCTACTTATAATGTTTAATTGGGGAACCAGAGAACACTTTAATTCCTAATTTACGTGGCTGTAAATAAATTAAAATTATAGGAGATCTAGTATGAAATACAGCATGAAGATTTTCAACCCCTCTGGAAAAATAAATAAGGTTACAGTATGGCATGGGACTATTATAAATTAAAGACGTTATTTTAAGATAATTCAATATTATGGGGGTACCTATACACATTCAGAGATACTAAGTGTATTACAATAGAGACTTTCTCCTACTCACTTTACAATGTTGTAACGCCAGTAAAACATTATTTAATAATTAAAATTATATATATCTATATTCCATACTCAATTAGTTAGTATTACAGATTAACTCTATAAGATTTATTTTGATTATTAGTTCACAGATCATTGCAAAGTTTTAACTAAATCTTAAATCTAAAGAAATATGTATGTTGTAACATATGGAAGGCCCTGAATTAAGAAATACTATCTTCATTCTCAAGGCCCTAAGCAAAGAAAAATAGATATTTTATTTAGAAGAGAAAAAAAATTATAATGCAACAAAAGTGGCCTCAAAAATAACCATTTTGACAAAACTAAGATAAATTAAATAAAACAACAAAAGACAAACTATTAAAAGGAAAGGTATGTAAACTGATTATAAATATGGTGTAACAATTTATCTAGAGAGGCTTCAAATAAAATAATAAAGGAATAGTTTTTAAGGTTAAGGCCTTAGAACATGGAGTTACAGAAAGTATAAAAAATTTTCATACAATTATGAGTTTTTAGAAAACCCAAATCAGAAGAACACCCAATTGTATTAAAGTTGGCAGATGCGCTAGTGGTTAGAAATTACACTAGACAGACATCTTTTTTAAGTTATGCCTCAGTTGAAAAATTACAAATTCTTTTATTATTAGCTCTTCTACAAACAAGCAATAGTTTATATTTTACATAACGCCTATAAATTCAGTAGGTCTTTGTAATTTTTAGAGAGAAAACAAGAGTTTTAATGCCACAATAAGCCTAGCTTTGACGATGACACTTGGTTTATAATTTACAGTCTAAAAATCACAGCCAAAAGAAGTACTATCGCATTTTCTGAGATAGTCATCTATAGAACATTAAGAAAAGATACAGTTTTAAAGCACAAATGGGACCCAAACCAAGGTGAAGACGTCCAAGCATCTTTATTTGCAATGTTCCAAAAAAGAATTATCATAATAATAGAAAAAACTCATGACATGGTGCCCCAGCTTTGAGCCTAACCATTTAACTATTTGGATAAGATAGCTTAGGGCTTTTTTGTCTGGTACCAGATTCTTCAGGTAAAAGTAAAAGTGAACAAAATAAGGGGTTGGAGAATTACTGGTGTGGTCCAGAAGGAGATAGAGATGATGTTTTTCTTCATTGATTAGGTCAACGATTTGCATTACCTCAACGTATTGAGCAAGTTGGTGCTCAGAAAGGTTGTTAAGATCAGGCACGCATATAAATGACTTGATTTGTTGTTCAGTTCAAGGATAGTTGGGAATAAAGAGTGGAGATAACGCCATATTGGTGCATGTGTGGCTTGCAGAAAAAAATTTCTTTGATTTCATATATGACTTCTTCTGGGAAATATGATGGAGTTAGGTATGCAAATACCTTCACAAAGCGGCTCCATTGCCATATAGAGGGTTCAACGGAGGAGAGAGTTGGTGGGGACAGCTGCTGCTTTAAAAGCTGTTTTATATGTAATTTTTTAAATTGGACAGCCATTGCAAGGGCGTAAAAGGGAATGGGGAATTAAATTGGGTGGACTCATAAAACTTTTGGTCAGTTGAAGTCAATTTTGAATTGATACATGAGTTCTTGGTCAATGATCAATTCAAAAATTTCAAATGAAGATGGGTAAGTCAGTTCTGGGCCATCAACAGGAGTTTGTTGGGTGGCAGGAGTTGATTGGCCATGCACAATAGACCATGGCAATTTTTCTGGTGCTTGCACTTCAATCTGCCCAGGAATAGTTCTGGTGGACAAGCTCTGATTGAAGGCACCATGGGAGCACGCCCACAGCAGATGAGGGTGAGGAAGAGAGGAAAAATCCTACCTGAAAAATCTCTGTGAGGCCAGAGGAGCTGGCACCATAGGGGGGATCAGCAGAAGCAGTGTCAGAAGAAACCACTTAGCACTTTCAATTCAAATGGTCAAATTTGAATCAAAAGGGACATATGAAATAGTCATTTTTAACTTGTGCCCTGAAGGAATGATCAGAGATGGATATAGTCATGGCGCAGGTGGTATCATAAGGTGGATGTTGTGAATGAGGGGTGGATTCCTGCAAAAGCGTACTCCACAAGATGTTTGAAGCTATTGTGAATAACAAAAAACAAAATAAAGTAGGAATTCCAGTCACACCCATAAAAACAGAATGATTGATTCACACCTTTTGAGAAAAAGGGGGAACAATCCTTAGCCTTCTGTTAGAAAAAAAAGCAGAAATTAAGGATCACCCTTGAAGAGCGTTGGGTTTTTGCTGAGGCCCCTCATCTTAGTTTTACAACTAGTTAAAGTGTGGAAGAGCTTGATTTCACAGTAAAATATAATTCAGCAAAAGTCTACATCAAAAATTGGATCTATCTGCGACGAAACCTGAGCACAATTGGGAAGATTGGGACTGAAGTCCTGACAGGAGCCACAGCACAGAAACCAATCTGACAAATACCCCTCTAAAGATAATAAAAAATTTATATGGAAAATTGCGATAAATGCAAGCATGCTGGAAATCTAACAAAAGCAAAAAGTTTGGCATCAGGAACTGCAACATGAGGCATCCACAGTGTGAACGCTGGGTCATGGTACAAAAGTAGAGCTTTTTGGAGAGGATTTATGCATCTGTTGTAAGAAATACTTCACAGTTTTCACCCCTCAATTCCCTCCAACTATAAAAACCTAGTTTTCTGCGGATGGTAAAGTTTTGGATTATTTAGTTATACCTTTAATATTTCAAAATTATCACCAATATTGTTTGAGATTTTTTTATAAATTTTAAACTATTCTGGCTGTATAAGGAACCACCTCAACCAATGGATGGCATGATGTAAGTCCCGAGGAATGTCCTCTGGGCATTAATCAGGCCATCTTTATGTTCCTGAGCAAGAAAGTACCAAAGAGGATGGCCATACCCCTCGTTACTCAGGGCAATCTCACTTGCGTGGTAGATGAGCACTGTAAAATAGCCCTTCAGCTTCAGATCCCACTACCAGTACTTGCACTCTCCTCAGCAGAACTGCTATGAGGAATTAGTAAAATCTGCACTGAGATCACTGAAATGGAATTGATTGCAACTAATTCGAGTGGCAATCAGCTGAATACTCAGATTTCAAATGGTCAAAAAGGTATGAAAGCTGAGCTATCAGCTGGAATGCCCGACAGTTGCAATTCAGTTTACACGATGATCAAAAATCTTCCCCCCTCTAAATCTGTCAGGTATCACCCCCAATGGGCAGCTTCCTGCCAGAAAATTGGGCGTTGCGCCTGATGCAATACCATTGATCGCAACTTGGCTCATCACTAAATTTTGTGATGTTGGCCCCCAGGGAACTAACCCTCCTATTCCCAAATTAGCTCACCTCTTAGGTTGAACTGACCGCAATTTGGCCTGCCACCAAATTTAGCAATGTCAGTCCCCAGGGAACTAATCTGCCCATTCACAAATAGTTCACCACTTAGGTCAAACTTGCAGAACCTGATACCGGCTTATTTTCCACAGAATTGACAGCTATTTAATTGGGTGCATTACACTGAGAAAATTGTTGGTTGATTCTTTTTCCCTTAAATTTTCCAATAAAAACACCCCCCCCAAAAATTTCCGTTTTTATCTGTTGAGATTTAAGCTCCCTTCCAGTTCCATATCCATTGTACCAGCAGCAGTGCCCCTGGCATTCTGGTTTGCCACTTGGATGCTCCGGCATCCAGGCTGGCAGGCCAGTCTATTTTTTACTTGCCATCTGTCTGACACATGAACTCATTTGTATCAGTAAATATCATGGCCATCGTATTGGCAATTTCAGATTTTGTTTTTTCAGCGCTGAAACCTTCAGCAGTCATCCCCTACAAGTTTCATATGATGCCCCAGCTCAGATAATGAATATCCAGAGTAGTAAAATGAGCGGAGCAATCAATCGCTAAATTTAATCCGCTGTGATAATAAAGAAAACGAAGATGCTACTTGGCAGTCACTACTTGTGGTGATACTGCAAGGGATTAAACCCAATGAAATGATTATCAGCCCCTGATACCAGTTCATGTCCAAATGAGCTGGGATTATGTACTAAGCACTAACCAAGAAGGGCAGATCAATCCATCACTTAATACAAACTGCCACAATTCGAAAAACAAGAATGCTGATTAGGTAGATGCTACTAGGTGAAACATTTAAGATTGGGCACAATGAAACAATTGCCACTCACGTTATTTAACGCATATCTAAATGAGTCAGGAGTACAACCTTAAGATAAAATCTCAAATGGGCGGAAAAGTACCCTTTCACCAACACATGCAGTTCAACCTCAATGCGTGAAGCATGGTTGAGATTACTGATGATACTCAGCTTAGTGTTCATGTCAGAAATGATGTGCATAGATCAATACTTACCACATTTATTCCCATATATAGTATTTATTTAGGACCATCAGAACGGCGATGCCTTATGGACTTAGGCTCCTATTGTGGGTATTGGAGTACCAACAATGGAAACAATGTCTTTCATCTTATCAAGTCAGTTGTCTGAAACATGGGTTAGCACTATAGGCCGCCCAACCCTCTGTAATTTCATGACAGAGGCATTGGGGAGAGGTGGTAGGGCAAGTTAGTAAACCAACCAGCGTGGACTCATTTGGTTGCTGAGTATGGATGGTTAGTTTGGGAATATTTTTATATATTAACAGCATCATTGCTGCCACCATTGCGTGGGCTTTACAAGTGAAGCTGAGGCCAAAGTATAACTTAAAGGGACAAAAATAAATCTGGTGGGCTTATAAGATTCCATGGCCATTTTAATGATGGTCACGCTAACATATGGGAAGAGGTTCCCATACTTGACCTATTAAAAAGTGCAGGTTCTCTGAGGGAGCATGAGGGATTTAAAGCACAGCTTGGAGGTGCGCAAGATGATGGGCTAGGTTGAGGTGGGACTTACTTACCAGAAGTAGGCAAGGGACTTTATGAGCCACCATTGGTGCATTTCAGCGGTGGGTGATAAATGCCAGGAGACAACGCACTACTGCTTTAAATGGGGCAGCAGGCGTTAATCTCATTTACATAGGCTTAAGGTGGTGTGGGAAAAAAGTTTAGTTAAGTGTAAACACTTTTTTAATTTCACATTTGAAGGAATATGTGAATGAATTGAAAGAAGTAAAGGGAAAATATTGTTCTTAATTTAAGTACTAATTTGACACAAATCTCAAAATTATCGCCTTAATTTGATTAGTTGGCTTCATTTATAGTTTTTATTGTAAAACAACCAATTATTTAGATGAAAACTATAAGCCTTTATTAAATGCACTTGTTTGCATATTTCCAGTATGTTATTTTAGAAACCATTTGAAGTAACATATCAATTTTAGGATTTTAAGTAGATCTAAAAATTTGATTAATGGTGAAAAAGTTAGTTAAATTGCAAACTTCTGGCTTGTTTTTAAAATTTTAATAAACCATAAATTCTACTAATACCTTATGTAATGTCCAGAGCGGCTTATTAAAGGGTGATCTACACAGATTGAAGTGTTTTAGTTTAGGTTTATTATATTATAAGCTTCCAAAAGGGTATTTGGAAGCTTAACAGGTAAATATATATCAATTATAGAATGTTCTTTGTAAAAAAGTCATGCACATAATGAAACATACTTAATGACAAAACACTTACTTTAGTTATTATAAAAAATTACCTTTTAGGCTTTTCCCCAAATGCAAAGAAAGCCTCAACTTCAGGGGATTTCTGATTATTTGGTTGTTCTAATTATATCACAATTATATTTTAGCAATAATTACCAAGCAATGCATTTCCAGGCTGATGGGATGAATTTAAAATTAAGTTTTTACTCTGGCGCTTGATGCTTTGTTGGGCTGAAGACTCAAAATCATTATTAACATCAATGTTATATTGCCCCAACCAGTCCTCATTTACCAAATCTGAATATTCACCAAAAACATTGTGATAAATTGCCTTGACAGCCACATTCCAACAATCTTAGGAGATTTCTCTCTATTCTCGCCTAGTCCCTATTTTACCTATACTTACAAAGGGGTAGGATGATATCAAATTAAAAACTTTTTTACTTATAACGTCCAATTTTGGCTAGTTTAACACTAGTATTTTTGCCTTATCAAAGTAGCAGTTATTGCCTTGAAGACGCCTATTCCGTCAAGTTATTGCTTTGGAATTAAGGTCTATGAGGAGGTGTTGCTGAAGCTAATAAGTGATTAATAATCGTGTAGCCTTCAAAAGGCCGTCTCAAATTTAATATAGAATTCAACACTAGTGATCCTGCCAAGGAAGCGTTAAAGGCTACCTGGTGAAGACATATCTTCACATAAGCATTACCAGCGATAGAAAAGATTTTCATTTTCCAAAAGGCCCATTTTAAGAATCAGGACATAATGAACATGGATGTGAGAGAGCCCTTCACATTCATAATATGAGCTGGTCCTATCCCTGTGCTTTAACTGAGATCAGACCTACCAGGATGTCATAGACAATTTATAGACAGTATGAACCAAGGACACCTTGATACTATGAAAATGCCACTAAGAAGATGAGTCGTGAAGTCAAATGGATACTCAACGTACAATAGCGTGAAAATCTGCCTGAACTCATTAATGATAATGCTGAAGTGGCTGCTAAACGAATTGAAAAGCTTTGCCACAAAAAAACTACCAAGCAGCTGAGTAAGGAATTGCTATGATTTATGGCGCTATGAATCAGGATAAATTTCTTTTCCATTCTGGACAATTCCTGAAAAAGAGCTTCCAAATCTACACATCTTATCAGAAAACCTGGGATAAGTTAGTAAAACTTGGGCTTGTTCTAGCCAAAGAATCAGATGCTACCAACGTCAAAGTCTAAGAAGATATTGAGTTTAATTCTTCAGCTGAGCCGTAACCACTTGATGAGCCAATCATAGTAGCTGAATCAAATTACTGTCTCACCGTTTGAATTACCAACGCTCCTTAATGCTCTAACAATAGAAATGTGAAAATTGAGCCAGCAATTCATATGCCTCAGCGCCCTTATCAGTTCTCTACGCAAAGGCTCCTCAAATTTCTATAAATGAACTTGAAATATCCAACCTAAAATCTCTAGCGTCCTTCTCATTTACCTGCGCCGTAACTTTCTGCTGTTTTACTGACAAAAATGTCCAAAAGATGTTTCAGTGCCCCTATCATTCCTCTGCATGATGATCCTTGTTGTTCTGGCACTGAATTTGGGGCCACTAAAGCCCAATAAGGAAATCTCAAAATTGATTGTGCAGTTGCACAAGAACCTCCCAAAGAGCCAAACAAAGCAGTCATCTCAACTGACTGCATCGCCGCTCTGTTTCTTGACAATTATACTTGCAAATGCCCTGACAAGCTAGTCAAAACATGCTTCAGCACCAAGGAAATTTTTCTTGTCTGAGGCAGCAGAAGATCTCAATAAATCGCGCAAACCAGAGAGCCAGGGGTTTCTGAAACTGATCCACCTCCCCTCGAAAAAACCTCTTTAGTTTGGGGTGTTTCTCAATCCAGCCAGGAAAAATGCCCCTGGCCAAATTACCACCTATTAACCAATTTGTATGGTTCTAAACATTTCATCTATTATCTAGTTTTTACTAACATTGTAGGGTTCCCGCTTTACTCTAAATAAAATAAAGCTTTTTGATTCAACAAAATTTTATGGACAAAATAATTTACCTAAATGACTGACAAACTTACCTAAGTAATCTTAAACCTGCTAATTTGGTGGTTGATCCCCAAAACTTGATTAACAAGTGGCCCGCTTCATTAATTAAGCTTACATCGACCATTCAGAGTGTCTCAATTCCTACTTAATTTCAAGCAACTCAAACCTTACTTATAGCAGTCAGACTATTTGAAATTAACCAACTATATCAAATCTTGAGACTAACCAAACTGATGATTCAGCTGCTTCAATTCAGAACATTGTAAATTTAATACATAATTTTGGTCAACGTTATAATTTGAAACCTAATCAATTTGATTCCTATGTCGATAGTACCATAACTGATGGCCAACCCACATCAATTCAAGGACTGTGACACAGCCCAAAATATATGAGTTTGAAAAACAATTTAAAGATTATATACACAGCTTAAATAAAAAAAACAGAGAGTTTAACAATGAATTTTGGCACCACATCACCATGAAAGCTAAACCTCTAAATTTAGACCTTAGGACTTACACAACTGAGAATCTTGCCCCCATTCCAATAATTCAGGGTGAAACCTTTATGCTCCAGCTCAGGTTGAGGGGTTGTTGGATATTTTCCCAAGTTATGGTCTTTCCAATATTTTCTGATACTTCAGAATTAGTTCATGGTGATCCTGGTATAATTTATCGGCTTTAATGGCTTTCAGGCTTCCATGGAAGAAGATCCAATGTAGTATAATCATTTGGATCTATGTAAGAGACTTTTAGGCTCCTAAGAAGGCAGCTTTCAAATTAATCTTATTATTAAATTCATAAAATAAACCTTCTTAAGTTATTTGGGATAGTCCCTAGTAGTTTAGTTTAATTTACTAGCTTTAGGGCATGATCATCTATCCTTAAAAATCGAATCAAGGGAAGATCCAACTAATATAATGTTGAATGCTGCAGGTCAATTAATAGTAGCTATTCTTTGGAAACTGATGATGGTGATTCTAATAAAAAGGCACTAGGTTGCCAGGACACTCTATATGTAAAATTATTTCCCTAATAAAATTATCATGTTTTTGATTGTATTAATTTTGCTAGTAATCGATTTAATTATTGTAGTATGGAATTTCATAAAAACTATAGTTGTCTAAAGGTCAAGTTTTAGCTGAACCATTACTGGCTCAGATTCGTGCTTCCTATCATCATACAGGAGGTGGTATTAGTTAAATTATGAGCCCTCTCAAACCTGTGCAGTGACCACTTTTGAACTATTAGTGCACACTACAGGGTGTCTGGGCTGACGTTGGTTGTATGAAAGGAGTAAAGAGAAATGAGCAGTAAACCAATGAGTGAAGGGTGAAGTGGCCATGTTGAGCCTGAAATTAGAAGAACATAAAGTGGCAGACTTAAAATACGTTGGAATGGAATCTGCTCTAAATTTTTTTAGTCAATCCACTACCTTCTTTAAGCATCATAAGGATGTTAAAGAAAAATTTGCAAAGCTAAAACTGTTGGTCAGTGACATGAAGACTCACAAGTAGGTAAGGTTAGACGGAGTTAGATTTAGTTTATTAGGACTCAAAGTTATGGCTTTAGACTTCATACCCCAAAAGAAAGGAGTAGTTCTGATGGGCCAAGTTTCTGCATTGGAGGGTATTATGGTGAAGCAGGGTTGAGATATGAATGAGGCACAATAGCAAGTCATTCTGTTATGGAAAACCTCTGACAACAATACTGAGAAACTCTGTCAGCAACCAAATAAGTGGAGGAGCTTAGGCGGAAGTATCAAAAGCCTAAGGCATGGAAGAACGGGTTAAAAAAGTAGGAAAAGACCATCGCCAACTAATTATCCAAATTAAAAGGAGATACCATCCGTTGTCATGAGGATCCCCAAAGCGGATCTGTTCTATTCCACGAAAGTTCCTCAACTCAGGGCTGACTGTTCTACTGAATCTATTCATAGATCTCTACGGAAGGTGCCTGAAACCATGGCAACTTACCCATTATGGCGGCCTACCTCTTCAGTTTCTGTTAGTGGCCAACGGACATAAAGCAGCAATAATTTTCTAACAACCATGGAATTTTGGCCAACTCTGAAGCTTCTAGAGTTTCAGAAGAACAATATCAAGGTATACTCCATGCTTTTTGAGATGTCCATGTTGGGATTTGGAAATCATTAAAAAACGGTTACTGTGGTCAACTGCTACTCCAGGAGAGCCATAATCTCGTTCTACCCCAATTAGCCACTGGCAAGTGGACTTACAAAGAAGCAAAATTTGCAATCCTTGGGAAGTTTAGTAGTCAAGAGCACATCAATAGCTTAATAAGGATCTCTTAGGCATCTAGTTCTGAAAAGATGAGTTCATCATAGCCTTTGCTGACAGATTCTATCAGGAGGCCCAGATACTTGCTGTGGCAGGAGCATGTACTGATTTTGATGCTCAGATTGTAAAGAAATCATCACTTTGAGGACATAAGGAGCTGAATTGGGCCATGATCTTTGCTTTGAACATGGATATGAGATAGCTCAAATAAAGGTGTCTCTAATTTTGTGGGGCCACCTTTGATGCCCCAACAAGAGCTATCATAATTCCAATATGCAATATGGGTTATTAAGGGAATTCCCCCAATAAATCGAGTGGTAGCTAACCTTTCAGCTCAAGTTAGTTCATCTAATAAACTCTTAAAAAGTGATATAAGATTTCATGTCATTTGCTACTGGTGTGCAAGTATGACCATATTTTGCAGAGCTGCCACTCTAAACAAACAAAGTTAGTATATTGTCCATGTTGATGAGCAACTACCATATGCAGTAAAAGATCAGGCGGAGTAAATTTGGAACAGTTGGTATCCACCTATGCTCATGTTCCATTAACTGAATAATACAGCTGTTAAAGCATTTTGATTTAATAAAATGTCTTTTTGGTTACTCATTCACAAGCACAGGCAGCTGAGGCCAAGGTGGTTGAAAGAGTGGCGTGCCCATAATTGAATAAACTTTAAGCCACAAAAGAAAACATGGAGGGTAATACTACTTTGATTGATGTTAATATTTGATCCCCATGGCTAACATTAAGAAGCGACTTTCTGAAGTAGCTGATATGATCTTCCAATATTTTGATTTAGCAAATAATACCACCGTTTTTCGAGTAAACAGTATTTTTTATTATTACTGCACATATGCAAATATTTGGGTAAATCAGATAAAAGTTTTAAGGCATAATTAATAGTTGGGCTCCAACTTATACTGTTTCTACAAAGTTGGTGAAGAAATTAAGGCTTGCCCTGACATAGATCAAGATAAGGTTATTTAACGGCGGTCCTGCATACCACTACTCGTTGGGGTGTATATACCGCCATGCTCATATAATTTGGGTCTCTTCCTTTCACCGCACCAGCCATAGTTTTGCCTAAATAAAAATTTAGGACATTGATAGGCACCAACTTATGTAGTAATATGGTGTCTGATGCAAATCACAAGACAATACTTTTATAACTTTTAAGAAAAACCTTGCCGCTGTTCTACCACCAAAAGGCGGATATATCCCCAACTAAGAACAGTTATATTAGTATGGTATACGTGGACGGTATATCCCAGTAAAATAGAGTCAGCCGACATTTGTTCCAGGCTGCCGCCAGCCCAAATTGAAGAATTATGGGGGATTCCCTTTGAGGGCGCAAATTCCAATGGTCGTAGATTACAAGAAACAGTGCACCATTGGGACCGGCCTTACCTTAGATATTTCTGATTATATGTATGATGAAATTAAGCACCATGACAAAAAGGCAGAGCTGAACCATATGTATTAACTGGGATTTTTAATCTGTCATGGTGATATTCAGGTACTGGCCACCAACCTCTTATATAGGCCAATCTTTTCAAAGAACCAATTAGTGGCTTTTTTTAATTTAAATTCCTAGAGCGTAACTTTTATCTTTTCATGCCTTTGGTCAGCTTAAGATGATATGCTTTCCTGATGACCTGGAATTCCTGTCAATCCTTGCTGTGTTTAAATAAGAAATTTGATGAGGATCTCAGAGTAAAAAAGGATCATGCATTAATTTATTTAAAAATATTCTGGATATTTGCGCAAGATAATTAAGATATCAGTTGCTCCTAAAATATAGTTCATAAGGTTGACATCAGAGACCAACTGCCAATTTATATGCGACCAATTCAATATTTACAGTAAAGTGAGGCCATCATTGCTGATGAAGTTGCTAAACCATTTGATCATGGATTGTTATCCCATCCTCAAACCCTTGAGAGAGTCCAATTTTAATTGTAAAGTTTCTTTTGGGAAAAGAAGAACCTCCTTTAAAAAAGCTCTAAAAAGTATGAAATAATAGAGAAATTAAGCCTACTAAATAAAACCCTTTTTAAAGTTGGCGCCATATTTTAAACCGAATTATAGATTTTTCTCATAAATAAAATTATAACTTATGTCTGGATTAGGTCCAAGTGTAAAATATAAGAAGCTTAGAATAAATAGTACTGAATATATAAATTATAAATACCTATTATAAGTCAGTTAAAATATGGCGCCAACTTCAAAAAGGGTTTTATTGAGTAGGCTTATTTTCTCAATTATTTCATACTTTTAGAGCTTTTTTTAAAGGAAGTTCTTTTTTCCCAAAAAATTTACCCCTGACTCTTTTCCCCTTAAGAAATTAGTACATAGTTAAAAGTGGATCTTTTTCCTACTTTTATTGAATATTACTATCTCTATATATTGTTTTTGACCCCTTACTGTTTCACTATAAATTAAAACTTATTGTATATCTATTATATATAGTATTTTAAAAAAATATACTGATAGTTCATTTTATTAAATTTAGTTGATTTTATTGGTCAAATTATACTAAATTTACTGATCACCATCTACAGTAATTCATTTTATTAGATTTGGTTGTTTTTATTAGTCGATCTATGTAAGTTTATTGATTGCTAACTAAAATAATTCATTTTTATTAAATTTAGATGAGTTTATTAGTCAAATTATGCAAAAACGCTAGCCATCTATAATGATTTAAGATCGTCCTGCTATGAGCTCATACTGACTGAATTTTGAACATACCCCAGCTTAGGATATATCAAAAGTGCTTCAAAGCTATTACTTCACTAATGCCAGAAAAAAGTTTATCTGGAGTTGTATTAGTCCCACAAGTATCCATTGCTTCCAAGCCAATTTTAATATATTTACTAAATTAATGGGCAGATACTTGCCCAATACTTACAAAAGTAAAATGAGACCTAAGTTGGAGCATCCTCTATTTTGGAGAAGATGATTATCCAAATTGGTCTAGTATTTTCAGAGTAATGCGTGAACAAACATAGAAAAAAACATACATACAGGTCAAATTGATAACCTTCTTATTTTTCAAAGTCAGTTAAAAAGGATTGATCCAACCAGGTCGTCATAGATTATCATCAGCTTAATAGCATAATGAAAAAAGACTTGTACCCACTTCTGCAGATTGATAGTTCACTTGATCACTTAAGAGGGGCTCAATTCTTTTCAGTGAGGGATCTCATATCTGGATATTGGCAAAATGACCTACCTAAAGAGGATTAAGAAAAGATGCATAATAATTACTAGCAATGAACTATATCAGCTGACGCAATTGCCCTTCGGTCTTTGTAATGTTGGTGATGTTCCAATGAGCATTGGATACTGTGTTAGGTGATCTTAAGTTATCAAGCTGAAAAAGCTTATGGGTTTGATTATTGGCCAATAACCCCTATAAACTTATTACTTGCATAGGTTCATATTTTTGTGCAAATTGTCTGCGTTCTATGATAGTTGATATAATTTAATTGATTATAGTATGATGATTATTATCTGTAGTTTAATGGAAGTCATAGATCTCAGCCCAACGCTTGGACAGTATTTCCGCTCAAAATACTTGTGATGTCTTAAAAATAGGGATTCGTTCCCTCATACCATCTACCCAATCTTCCTTTAGATTCCTGTTGACAGTTTCTCTAGTTTGACACACAGTTGGCAGCTATCCCCAATTCATTTCTGCTTCTTCTCTGGATCTCCGCTCATATCCTTACTTTATCCTTAAAAAGTCTCCCAATTATTGCACACAGCAATAATTTCTCTGAGAAAAATAGAACAATTGGATGCTGATAAAGTTACTAAGCTAGTATATCTACTCATACTCTGTAGTACTTAAAACTATATACTGGATAAAATCTATATCTTTATTGGTGAATTCTAGGAAAGTTATAGTTTTGATTTGGCGCTCAACCCTCAGTTGACACCTCTTTGATGAAATGGCAGCTGTTGACGTTAAATCACTCATCCTCGTCTCAGCAGCTATGGTCTTCCCCATCCTGGCTAGGATTCCGTCATTCAACATCCTTGAGACTAAAAACGTAAAGAGTCATAAAATGTGTCCCTAATGTTTTCCTCTCAATACAAGCGAACCAACCATATTTGGTGAGCGACCTGCTTAGGTAATGGGAATTGTTACCCATTAAGGCAGGTCACAAACTGACAGATCAATTTTCTAGTTGCAGGTGGCATCAGTCACCTCACAACTTACTACTTAAATTCCCAATCAGTTGGTGATGAAACCTGATTAATCCCAATCAGTACACCTGATAGTTAATCACTATCAGATGCCCCTATTTCTTCAGAAACTCTGCCCAACAAGATCTTAAGCATACATATGGATTAGTCCCAACAGATCTGACCAGGCAAATAACCTAAAATCCCCACACATAGTTACCCCTAAATCAGGGTCAACCAATTTCCAATTCACCTCGCATTAGGGAATTATGCCCTAGCTATTCCTGGTAATCTAGCCAGCCGGGAATAGAGGCAAAAAACCCAACACATCCCCACTTTTGACTAGATTTCCAGCGAGAAAAGGACCAGGGTAGGAGAACACCACTTCAGAAACTTGGTCAAATACTTCATTTGCTCAAGCGGAGTATGATCACCAATACTCAACACTTCTCAGTACAACCTTTGGCATGCGGCTTGCTTCCTCCTCCTTCTTGCTACCGCCTACTCAGAGCGTGGTCCCCACAATCTACTGTCTTGCTGGGATGATCAATTTACTTGTGATGATATTAATCTCATGATCTGGTTTTTCTCTCTTCAGGGCAGATGACCCGCTGTCATATTCAGGATTCTTGGTTCAGCGTCCTCAATTTCCTGACTTTCTCCTTGTCCTTGACAGGAGACTATTGCCATTGATGTTCATTTTATGGCCCAATTTATAATGCACATTTATGTACGCTCTTGTTGTTTTTTATAACCTTTTGGCTCATATCATTCTTAATTCTTCTCTGGAGAGCTTATCCCATTAATTTTGAGATTAACATCTCCGAAATAGAAGCTTAAAATAATTGTAGAGTGCATAATGTCAACTATCATATAAGTCTGACATCCCCCTTCTCATCCAGCTCATATGTCAAATTCTGAGTCATGGTACCAACAGCTGCTCAACAGTTTGTCTGATCAAGATATTCAGCTCTTCCAGCAGATGAGTTAGGCTGCGCAACAGAACCTCTTCTATGGTCCTTCCAGGACCCATACACCTAGTCTGGCACCAGTGGCTAGTCCTTCTGTAGAACTATTAGAAACTGTAACCAACCCTTCAGAAACCAGGCTAGCGATCATTTTAAATGATTTACGGCCAATTCTTCCTCTGTCATCAATTCTAGAGTTAGATTTCAAAAGTCTCCTGGATTCTACTCCTTTTTCAGATGCGCCGAACATCATTGTGGATGCTTTGAAATAATGCCCTTTGCTATTGATAATTTCTTTCTGGCCAGGTCAGACTTGCTTCATGAGTTCCTCTTCTGACTTGGAAAGTATTACAAGCCAGCTGTCTTGGCCACCAAACTCATCATCAGTAACAGCATTCATTTCAAATTCTCCTATACAGAATTAAAGGCCCAAGTCACTGAGACTTTATCCATATCACTGAATTCTTCCTACCTTGAGAACTTCCTGGATTGGGATATCGCCACTTGAGCTCTTCACTTTGCCAACCAAGTTCTTCAAAGCTGGGCCACAAAGCTTCCAGCCTCTCCCAGCTTCCATTGCTTCTTCTTCCTCAGCTTCTGAGAGGCTTGTAGTCATCGCTTGCAGGATGCCATTCACTCCTTGCATGACTATCTCATTTCTGGCGCTTCCCACTGGTATCTTCTGCTGATGGCTTTAATAGAGGGCATGATTTGGCAACCCCAATCTAGTATCCCTTGTTCGCTGCCAGCCCATATGTCTGGTGTTCTTGATGAAGCCCATTGGCAAGTGCTTAAGACTAATTTTATGGCTCCAGTACCATATCAGGATTACTCAGAATTATTCGCCAACTGCCTCTTTCTGTACTGTTGCTTCCCTCCACACTCTGGAGTATTGTTATTGGCTTCTTCAGACATCTCAATTTTCCTTCCCCTAGTCACTTTCTCGCAGGGATCTGCATCTGCTCAGAGCTTGGTATTGTGTAGGTCTAGCCCTTGCTAGCGTCTGATCTCACATGGATTTTAGTGGGTATTCATTCCTATAGCGATCCATCCTACCTCCCCCAAGAGGCGACATATGTGGAATCATCCCCAAAACAAGGATAATCAAAAAAATATAAATTATCAAAATATATCAGTTTTTTCTATGTGGTTTATAATCCTTTTTTCCAACATCATTATCAATCTTTTATTTTTTTCTTCTTTTTTCCATGGGATTACACCTTGTTTCAATTCAGAGACCATCTTTTTTTATCTTTCCCTAAACTGGATCCTAAATATTCTTAGACTACCAGTTTTCCATGGATCAGAGGTCCTTTTTTGGATTTGACCTAATCATTAGGACATAACTAGCTTAATGGTTCAGTGGTTTTTTGTGAACTCTTTTTTTGTTATTTTTTATCAATCCATTGCTTTAAATACTTAATATGGACTTGTTTTACTACTCTTCCATCCAAGAGGTTCTTAATGGAGTAGGCATCAGTTGCCATCTTGGCAATAATCTCAAACGGACTTGACCACAACGCATCCAGTTTGTTTCTCCTCCTTAAACCATGCATATTGCAATATGCAACTTTTTCGCCTACACAATATTCTGATAAAGCTGGTTGGTTCTTATTGTCCGTCGATTTTGCTTGTATCCTTTTCTTTAATATAGTATTGAACAATTGAAATTGCATTTTGATTAGAATATTTGTCAATTGGTTCAATTACTGTCTGGCACTCATCCCTAATGTTGGTTCAACCACCAAATATAAAATTGGCAGCAATGCGGCCTTCCTCCTTTATAGCAATTCAATCGGCGTTTTTCCAGTCACCATATGATGAATGATATTGTAGGCGAACGTCACCAAACTCAGGTACATTCCCCACATGGAAGCTCTTCCTGCGACCATCTTCCTCAGCGTCATGGCCAGCGTTCCATCAACTCGTTCTACCAGTCCATTTGTCTTCAGCTGGTAGGGTACAGACATGACTTCCTCTGATCCCCATTATCTTACTTAACCGTGGGATCACATGAGACATGAAGTTTGTCCCATTGTCGCTAAGCAGGACCTGCAGGCGTCCATGTTGGTATACTAATGATCCAGGATGAACTTCGTGGTGCTGGTAGTGTCCACTTTTTACAGGGCCTTCATCACGAACCATCTCATCAGATGGTCATTTGCAACTATTATTCACTTGACTCCCCATGCGCTCATAGTCAGTGGTTCCATCACATTAATGGAAACCATATTCCAGGCAAATCCAGGGCGGACCAGTGAGTATCCAGTTGTGTTCTTATGTGGCTTGTGCAGCTGGCACTCCACACAACAAGCTAGATATTCAGCGACATTGTAGTTGATTGACTCCTCATAGTAGTACTGGCAAATATGGTCAGTCATTTTTCTCAGGTCTCCATGCCCATAAACCTTATGTTTGGCGTAAACGATAGCTGCTTTTTCCAATGACTTTGGGAATAGTAACCACTTCCCTTTAATCATCTTAAACACTTGTCCATCCATTTAGTCTTGGTGTTATTCATAGCTTTTCAAAGTGCACCTTGGATCTCTCAGGGATCGTTCCCAATTTCTCCATTGACCATTCTCTGAAATAACTGATCCGCCTGGTGGTATACCATTTGGACCATTGATAACTGCAATAAGCCATCCGCATTCTGGTGAGAAGCCCCCACTTGGTGGACAATATCATAATTGGAAGCCTGTAGCTTCAATGCCCATCGGTCCAGTCATCCTTCTGATTCTCTCAAATTGTGGACCTAACGCAACAAGGAGTGGTCCATCACCACTTTGAAGTGCGTTCCATGGATGTACACCCAAAACTGCTTACAGGTGTAAATGACCGCAAGGCATTAATGCTCAGATATGGTGTAGTTTCCTCAGCAGCTGAGAGTGTCCAACTCAAATATGCCACTGGATGTTTGTCGCCAAGTTCATCTACTTGACTTAATACGGCGCTGTTTGCCATTAATGAAGCATCAGTTTGTATTATAATTTCTCAATCAACATTTGGATATTTCAATATTGGAGAATCTATTAGGTAATGGCATAACTCATTGAAGTATTTCTGCGCTTCTTCAAACCATACAAATCCTTTCTTTGGATCCTTCAACAGATGGAATAAAGGTTTGGAGATTCTGGAAAAATCCCAAATAAAGCTTCTATAGTAAATGACCATTCCCAGGAACACTTGGTTATCTCAGACACTCTTTAGCACAGAAATCCGTTCTATGGCTTCAATCTTTCTGGGCTTGCAGCTGCAATCTGCTAGAGTTGATCATGAATCCCAGATATTTCAACTCTTTCTTGAAAAGTGACACTTCCTCAGCTTAATCTTCAGTTTGGCCACAGACAGTCTCTTGTATACTTCTTCCAAGTGGTGTAAATGGTCAGTAAACGTTCTACTGAACACATTTTTATTGTCCAAGTACACCAGGACGCACGACAACTTAAATTCAATATATCATTTATGGCCCTCTGGAACGTTGCAGGCGCATTGAATAGACCCTGGGGCATCCTCGTCAGTTGGTGTAGCCCCTGTGCAGTAGTAATCAGCGCGTTTATTGGTCTTATCTTGGCAAATTAATTTGTCAATATCCAATATCAGATCCATCATGGAGAAATACTTCGCTACTCCCAATTGATCTAATGCATTTTTATTTTTGGTAGGGGATATAAATCTTTTTTAATCTTATTCAGAACCCAGTAATCAATCACCACCAATTTAGAACCATCCTTCTTCTTCACAATAAGAATTGGACTCTCCCAGGGACTTGATGATGGAACTAGAAGCCCATGCTTCACTAGTTTGCTGATTTCTTCTTCCACTACCACTTTGGCAGCCTTTGACCATCAAATCAGTCTCATCCTAATCAAAAAAATGTCCCTGGTATCAACTTTGTGGATCACAATTCTTGTGCATCCCAGATTGTGGTCATCCTGGGCAAATACTTCCCAATACTTTTTGAACAATTCAAGCACCTCCTCTTGCTGTCCTTCCATCAGATCAGCGAGTTGCTCTCAATCAACTAATAGGTTGATACTCTCAGTTACCCCAGCCAATAATTCCATCTCATCGAGGGTCCTAAAACTTGGAATTTCCTCAGTTCAGCTGCGGGAGTTCTCGTCGCTTCCTAGGTCCAAAATTTATGGACAAATTAAATAAATACTTAATTTTTTATATCTTATATATATTTTTTGTATTTTTCTTTTGCAATGGAACTTGTACCTACAAAAAAGTTCATAGGTCCTTCTTTTCCCCTTCATCCAAACTGGGTCCTAGGTATACTTTAACCTACCATTTATCATGGTTCAAAATCTTATCCTCCTAAGATTTAACCATCCATTTGGTTCAGTGGTCATTTTCTGAAACTTAACAAAAATCTCAGGACATATCTATTGATGGTTCAGAGGTTCTCTGGGAACATTGCAAATATGTTCTCTTAGGTCCAATACTTCCAATTTTTAATATTGACCTTCTTCACTATACAACCAGCAGTGCTGTTTATTGATGTATAGGCTACACTTGCCAACTTTTGGCAATACTCTTGAATATATTATACCTTTAATCCCGACTGGTTATTAATCCAACAGGTCCTAATTTCATCTCATATTTGGCAACTGATGCTTGAATCTTCGTATCTCATCAGCCAGCAATTTCATATAATTGTTAAGGTTGTCTTTCTTCCTGAAAACGATTTTTGACCTTCATGGCCATCTTTAATTACACAGGTCGTTCTGGACTCATTAGCTTCATCCAATTTCGTCTGAATTGAACTCGTCTCCAGCAATTTCTGATCATTGTTTAGGGGTTATTGAGTCAAATGATTTTCTCCACTATCTTAGATCAAAAATTTCCTGTTTTGACTTCATATCTTCATTAGTATGGCAATCCAATTCTCCTGATTAATTGCTTCCTATTTCAACCAATGCCTCTCCTAAACACTCATTCCTCAAGACTATCTAAAGTGGACCCAGTTTCAAACTGAGTTGGCCCTGCTGTTCCTCAAGAATATTACAAGCGGACTCAATTCAACTTGAGTTGGCCCTGATGATACTCTTCATCTCAGATATATGTTGGGTGGAACAGGTTTTCTTGCAGCACTAGATAGTTCCATATCTAGGCTGCAAGTACTTTTCCCATAACTTGAGTATCTAAATTCGCTTTAATTGGAGCTCCACTTCTGATCTGGGTGAACACAATTGAACGTGATCCACTTCACGAGCTGTCTTAATTATAGTTACTTTCCTCAGTAACTTTTTTCCAGAATTAAAAACATCTCATATGACATCCTTCTAAGTTCTTCTACTTAACTACACCCCTGTAGTGAGCACCACTTTATAAAAAATTATGGGTTTGATTATTATCAGCCAATAACCCCTATAAACTTATTACTTGCACAAGTTTGGATTTTTTGTGCAAACTTTCCACGTTGTATGACAGTTGATATAATTTGGGTGATAATAGTTTGATGACTATTATCCATAGTTGAATGGAAGTCCTAGATCTTGGCCCAACGCTTGGCCAGTATTTCTGCTCAAAATACTTGTGATGTCTCAAAATAGGGATTTGTTCCCTTGTACCATCTAACCCATTCTTCTCTTACATTCCTTTTGACAGTTTTTCCAGTTTAACACACAGTTGGCAGCTATCCCCAATTTATTTCTGCTTCTTCTCTGTATATCCGCTCATATTCTTACTCTTTTCCTTAAAGAGACTCCCAGTTATTGCACACAGCCATTTCCCTGAGAAAAAATAGAACAATTGGATGCTGATAAAGTTACTAAACTGGTATATCTACTGTATAATATGTACTACTTTAAACTATATACTGGATAAAAACTATATCTTTATTGGTGAAGTCTAGGAAATTTATAGTGGAGGATTTGGCGCTCAACCCTTAGTTGACACCTCTTTGATGAAACGGCAGTTGTTGCCATTAAATCACTCATCCTTGTCTCAGCGGCTATTGTCCTCCCCATCCTGGCTAGGATTCTGTATTTGGACATCCTCAAGACCTAAAATGGAAAAAGTAAGAAAATGTGTCCCTAAGATTTTCCTCTCGATCTAAGTGAACTAATCATATTTGGTGGGTGACCTGCTTAGGTATTGGGACTTGTTACCCATTAAGACAGGTCACAAATCAACTTTTTGATTCGCTAGTTGCAGGCAGCATCACTCGCCTTGCAACTTACTCCTTACATTCCCACTCAGTCTGTGATGAAACCCAACCAATCCTAATTGGTACACTTGATAGTTAATCACTATCAGATGCCCCTATTTCGTCAGCAACTCTTCCCGATGAGATCTTAAGAATTTGTCCAGATAGATCCCCAACAGATCTAACCAGGAGATTCACCTTAAATCCCTCAAACATAGTTACTCTGAAATCAGGGTCAACCGATTTCTAATTCACCTTGCATTAGGAAATTATCCTCTAGCGATTCCTGGTAATCTAGCCAGCTGAGAATATGGACAATAGATCCCAACACATGCATTCTCATCTACTTAGTTAATATTTTGGTTTCATCTGCACCATTAAAGATCACTTTGAGCATTTAGAATAAAAATTCAAGATTTTTAGCGACAGCAAACCTGAAAACAAAACCTGAAAAATTTCACTTCTTCTAGAATTTGATTACATTTGGGGTTTGGTGTTTATGCAAATGGTCTAAGACCTCAAATACTCAAGGTTGAGGAAATTCAGGCCATGTCCCAACTAAAAAGCACTTGTAATGTGTAGGTACTTTGGAAATGGTCATCTATCATCGCAAATAATTAAGAAATTTTCTTCTAGTACTGAAATTTTTTTCAGTTGTTAAAGGATCTCAAGAAAGGTTTCATGTGTAATAAGAAAGCCTTGGACTCCTTTGACACACTTAGGTTATACCTGATAATGGAACTAACGTTGCAATATTCGAATTTTGATTACTTTTACCAAACAAACTGATTCATCATTGACAGAAATTGGTGCCAAATTAGGTCAGGTGGACAAACTTGGCAATTAACAACTGGTAGCATATGTAAACCATACCCTGATTAAGCAGGAGAAAAACTATACTGTGACTTAGTAGGAGTGCTTTGCGGTAATTTATGCCTGTAAGCAGCTCAGATAATCTTCATGGAGTCCATTTTACTGTGGTGATTGACCATTCCTCGCTGAGATGACTGCATAACTTAAAAGATCCTGAAGGGAGGTTGACCTGATGAGCACTAATGCTACAAATGTATGATTATGATATTGCACATTGAGTGGGGACCACACATCAAACTGTCGATTGATTGTCTCAAAAAACCCACTATTTTAGTATTACAGAATTAAGAGGATGCGTTATATGAAAAGATGCTTAGTGGAGATATTGGGGACCATCCGCCTAGGATTCATCAAGAACTAAACAAAGTGATGAAAAACTCAAAGATCATTAGGGTCAACTGTTTGAAATCACAGGAAAATACAATGTTTCCACAGTCCTCTGAGCACACTGCAATTTTTACTATGGCTCATAATGTAATCAGTCATGGTGGTCTACAGAAAACTCTGGACAGGTTCAATGTGAGCACTACTAGGAGTCCCTTTGTTTTGACGTTGTGGAGCATCTTAGTTGTTTAATGTGCCAGGCACATAAACCCTATAAGAAACTACCAACTTTCAGTTGGTAAAACTGGGTTTGCGTGGTATACTATCTCTATTGATGTAGTAAGGCCATTGACTATACGTACTGAGAAAATCCAGTATACATTTTAGTAATCAATAACCTAACTAATTGGGTAGAGACGCATGCTATAGTTAAAATATATGCCAGATGTACTGCTAAGTTCATAATGGAGCAGTTGGATTATCAGCATGGCTGCCCTAAGGTTTTTTAATAGATAAGGGCAGCAACTTTACCACGCATATCATTCGAAATAGAATGAGGTAATGGTAAAATGAGGAATAATGACGACGTCCTACCATCTAGAGACCAATGGGATGGTTGAAAAGTTAAATGGTACTCTGGCTGCTACCTTAAAGATTCTATCTGCAAAAACCTTCAAGATGGTTAATGTGTTTGTCAGAAGAAAAATATCGCTATGATCTAAGTTATCATTAAACAATGTGAGAACCCCTTTTAAATTGATATATGGGCTTTGGGATGGTTTTCCTCCAATTTATAATCTGTGCTTGACTCAATTCCATCAATGACACCTCTACAATATTTGGAGAATTTGATGAAAGTTCTATTAGGTTTACAGTCCTCCGACTATGCCAATACTCTCAAGCAGAAATTCAAGACAAAAAAATATGAAGATTATAAATGGTGGATCACCCAATCTTAAATCTGTAATAGGATTAATTATTGTTCACACATGTCTTTGGATGACAAAGCAAGTTAGAAAAGCTATGGATTGATCTCTTTGAGGTCATCATTAAGTCAGAATTGGATGCCTACATGATTAAGGACCTCTCCAATGATCATATCATGAATAGAGTGCATGCTGAGTTCATATGAGCATTTTAATAACTAGTTATATGGTCAGGATCACTTTGTTACTTTTATATACCTAATTGTAATTTTATCCAAATGTCTGTTCACCTTTTTGGAATTGACTTAATGGTATCAAGTTCATTGGCAATGATTGCTAATCACTTCTTTTTTAAGCTCTGTTCTTATTTTTATGGCTACTAATGCCACTAGTGGTTTTCACTTTGTTTTATGTTTCAGAGATGCACACTGCCATTGGGTTTCCACCACCTCTAGGATGCAGGGGGTCGGGTAAAGGTATTTGCTTCTGAAGACATGATGGAAGAAAATAATCTGGTTAAGTGAAGGATGTGTTGGATATTTACTAAAGATTATGCTTTTATCCAATATTTCAATATACTTGTGTAATAATCAGGGATGATCCCTAATATTTTATTAATGCCAATATATTTTAGGCTTCTGTAAGAAAGCTTCAATGTAAAATCAATCATTTGGAGCAATGTTGGTGACATTTAGGCTCCCAAGGAGAGCTCCAAATTAGCAACTATGTTAGATTCAATAATTAGACTTTCTTACAATATTATGATCCCCAAAGTTTAGTCTGAAAACCAGCTCAAGGGCATGATTTCTACCCTGTGAAATTGAGTTGAGGGAAGTTCTGACCAATAGCATGGCTAATGCTGCAGTCAATTAATAAAAGCTAAACTGGTGACTGATGCCAATAATTTAATTAGCAGACACTATGCCGCCAGAACACCATATGTATTTATTTTATTTGAGGTGGGCCGACCTGAGGACGATACCACACCAATTAGAACAACATATATATGTTAAATTATTTCCCTGATAAAATTATTTTGTTCTTGGTTGTACTAGAATTCTAGTATTTAGTTTAGTTATTTTATATTAAAGTTACTAAATAATATAGAAGAATAAAGGCTGAGTTTAAGCTTAACTGTTACTGGCTATGACTCATGCTTCCTTTTGTCAAACAGAAGTGGTATTAGTTAAGGAATAAACCCTCAAAAACCTGTGCAGTGAACACTTTATAACAGGAGTGCCCCTACTCAACATGGCTGATACAAAAAAACCCCACTCAAGGCTAGAGGGGCACTGTTGGGCTTTTCCACAATGCGTGGGAAGCTTTATCTTCAGGGTTTTTAATGGTTTTTACCTAATGTTTGGATTCAAACAATTATTTTATAAGAGATGCATCAACAGGTCAATAAGCCAAATTAATAATAAGTTACTTCTCTTATGCTTAATGCTTTGTTAGGCTGAAAGCCTCAAAGTATTATTAGCTTTGACTCTATATTACCTGACCAAGTTCCATCTACCAAAGCTGAATATTTACCCAAAATACTCTGGATAAATCACCTTGACAGCCCCATTCTGATAAGCTTAGGCGATTTCTCCCTATTTTCGCCTAGTAACTATTTTCTCTCGCTTTATAAAGAGCAAAGATGATATCAAATAAAGGACCTTTTTACTCTCAATTTCCAATTTTTCCTAGTTTAACACAGGTGATTTATGACTGCTTAAAGTAGCAGTGACTGCCTTGATCTCACATATTCCACAAGTGATTGCCTTAGGAACCTAAGATCTACTAGGAGGTATTGATGAAGCTACCAATGACTAATAGTCGTGTAACTTTTAGAGGACCCACCTTTGATTTTGGTATAAAAACTCAACATTACTTTCATTCTTTTTTATAAATCTTATTCTTAGCATAGAAGATAAGCTCAGAAGATTATAGATAATAAACTATAGGTAGCCTGTTCCTCACACATCTAAATCATCTTGGTTTGACTCATAGTAGATTCTGTCCTACTATAAAAATGCACATAAATGAGTATGACAGTTAGCGATATTAGAACAAAGTTTACAATCACCAGGAAAGACATTCAAAGTTTTGGAGCAGCGGGACTTTTTTAAACTTCTCCAAAAAGCTTTTATGTTAATTCAAATACTTTTAACCAAATAGAGAAGTATAAACCCTAATGTAGTCCCATGATCAGCTTTTTCCTGAAGCCACCCTTCTCTATTCTCAAAAAAAGCAAAAAATAAAGATTGGGGTAATATCTGTTTAATTAAATTACTAAAATGAGGTTTTTATGCTCAAGGTAAGAATCTAGAAGTAATAATAAAAATTGGTATGGGTTTAATTTTAGTAATATAGAAATGAAGTAAACTTAAAAATTAAAAATATAAGTCAATTAAGCATTTTTAACTCTCAATTCGCCCACTTTTGGTTATATTGTATTTTGTAATGTACTAAAAGCAGCTCCTCTTGTCGTCGCCCTATTCAAGTTACCTATGTTGATGCAATTGACGCCTGCTGCCCCCATATGGGGCAGCAGGCGTCACATCTAGTGTTTTTTTGGCCATTGCCAGATTGTGTTTGGGCTGGCTCAACTAACCCTCCGTATTCTTTAGGGTGTTATGTACCGCATAAAGGCTTAGCCTTACATGTCTCCCAACCCCAGGCAGTGCCACGTTGCCCCCTTGTGCACCCCTGAAGCAACATCTGATTTGGCCTTTGCGTTAAATATGTTAAGTTGTTCCCCAATTTAGATCAACCATTATCTAATTAGCCCATATTGTTATGCAGCCTACAGGCTTCATTGACATCTTCCCCTTTAAAGGGTATTTTGATCTCAGCTTCTCAAGTGAAGCTTATGCTGCGGTAGTAGCTATTATCCCCCTGATGTTCTAGGGCATCCCCCTCCAACTAATCATACCCAGTTGTTCAATGATACCACTCTTATAGTTCAGTTTTTAGGCTCCCTACCTATCTACACTAGAAATTTTAATTAATGAAATTATTACTGGATTATCAGAATATGGTTCTGATCCCATGATACAATTTTTGGATCCCAATGGAGCCACCCGCCTTGCATGTCCCCACGCCTTTGCAACTATTTATACAGTATCAACAGAAGTAGCCCTATCAAGTCTCTCTTTCCACTCGGCGTAACTTTTTAAGCAAGATCTTATGGAAAAAAGCGAATCTTTAGCACCCGCTGTAGTTTCACTTTGATGTCCTCAGATTCCCCTCTGGCTTCCCCAGTGTGGGGCAGTAGCAAAACTCCCCCCACCATTTTCCATCTGGCAGGAAAATGCGCTCAGACTGGCTCATCCAGTCACACCAATGCCCTGAGACAATTTTTTCCTACCAAGGATCTCAACGCTAACCTCGCTCATACCTAAGCAGTACCTCGTTGCCCCCTGGTGCTCTCAGGGAGCAAAATGCGTTTTGCCTTAGGGTCAATTATGGGAAACTTTTTTCTTACCATGGCTAAGACATAATCAAAATGACTCAGGCGGTGATGCATCACACCAGTTTTATTGAATTCAACCCTATAAGGGGTATTTTGACTTGGGCTTCACATGTTCGCTGATGCTGCCACTGCAGCAACTGTGCCTCTGGTTTTCCAGGGTACCCCTCTCACCACAACTCAGACCCAGCTCCTAGCGGATACCACTTTGGTGGTTCAATTTGCTGGTTTGCCCACCCACCTCCCCCTGCGGTGCTTTACCAGGAGCTAATGGACGGTCTGGCAGCCTATGGCTCCAAACCCCATCTTACAATTTGTTGTCCCAAATGGGGACACACAACTCGCTGGGCATTGGGCGTATGCCATAATCAGCCCTGAAGCTAGCAAAATCGCTATTTTGATTCATCCTCATGCCATCATCCTTCTTCCCCTTACCATCTGTTCTGGGCCAACGTCAAGGGCGGGAGGACAATCTGTCCATCCTGTTTTAGGTTAAACCACTCAAAATGCAAGTGCCGCTCCTTAGCTACTCCCAACGGCTCAGATTTTTATCTGCTGACCTCCAATCTGATGCCCACCCCACGCCAGTTCTGGTATGGGTTATGATACTACCTCCCCCTCCCCCAAAGACTGTTGCTGAAGCTGCACCTGCAGCCACCAATCAGCCTCCACCTCGCCCCAGTGCCACACATGATTCCTCCAATCAAGCACCAGTTTGGACCCTAGTTCAATCCCATGCTTCCTCTGAAAAATCAATCAAAACTCAACCATACGGCAATTCCAAATTAAATTCAACCAGAACCCATGGGAGTTATTAGCTGAAATTGACAAATCAGTTAATCCCATTAAAGAACTAGCTCTTCAAACTGAGAGGTTCGTTAATGCAGAATGGTATTCTAAATACAACCCTCATTTATATGCCCCACAGCCAAATGCCAAACCATTTAGCAGTGACCACCAGCTGGCAGGTGAAGCAGCTGCCACACCAGATTGAAATCCCCTCCGCAAAGCTGTCACCAAATCAGTGGCGATGCTCACAGGAGGTATTCCCCCTCCTGTTATCCCATCAACCCTCACCCCAAAAAGTAAAATCACAGTGAATCAATTGCATAAAAATTTCAATGTCAATATCCAGAACGTGGTAACTGTAGCACGAATCCTAAAGCTAAGATTACACAAACCAATATTGCCACATTTTTTAAGCTCCCAAATGCCCGCATTAAAGCTGAAAAAGCTTTAGCTGAATATATCAGTGCCATTTTTCTTAGCTGGCAATTTCCATGAAATAACAATCATTAGTGATATTGAACCACATGCCGCTGATGCCATGACGCCCTTGATATACACCTTGACACATACCCTACTCTGGGATGAGGAAGCTGCTGCCAAAGAGGAGCCCCCCAATCCCCCCTCCTTTTCCGCTATGGTTGGATAAGAAGTTTTCCGCTGCCCACCTGGTTGGTGCTTTCATTCGGTGTGTTTCAATCAATTCACACATTTTGGGCGTTTTGTTTGAATCATTTTGCTACGTTAGTTTTAGTTTTGGTAAAAATCATCCCCTGGTCAGTTTACCTTGAATAAATACATAACAGAAGTAGCCCTATCAATCCCTCCTCACACCATCATCACCTCTGCCACTGTAAAGCTTCCATTTTTGAGCTTGCTGGTGCTATGCCCAAGAAGCCTGACAGTCAACACCTGAGGTCAACTAAGCCAAATGATAATTATATTATTTTTATTTAAGTAGGTGCCAAGTCACCGCTTATGTCCTGTCAGCTAGAGTATCCGTCCTATGGTAAGCATGGCAGATTGACTTGTTTAAGTCAAGTACCAAAGCGAGATATAGAATTATGATGTAACTTTCTTAAAGTATAAATCATGGGTTTTTATATGTGACAATTAACAATATGAACCCCAAGAGAAAAAGGATTAATAAATATATCATTTATTTGAGGCGAGCTGACCAGGGGATGGACATTACTGAAATAGAGAAAGAAAGTATTGACATGAAACCTGAGCAGGGTCAACTCTGTTGTAGAAAGTTTTTTTTCACCTCTAGATCGGGACTTAAATTTTTCTGGTTACATCATGGGTAAGGTTTTCGTGTTATTATACCTACTAACCGCCAATAGCTTCCTTTGGCTGGCACCTCGATTGATGTGCAAAGGGCAGGAATTAAACCCACAACCTTCAGGTTGGTAGCCGTACACCCTACTGACTCGCCTTCCACCCCCAGGATTAATAAATATAATAGAGGTGGAAATCTAGAAGGGAGGCTCTTGGTCAAATAATACGTTATGGATGCTATAATGCCTTTGTACCATAATTTTAATAGGCAAAAATGGCGAGTTAAATTTAAGTCTGATGTGACTGTGTGCCATTTAGGTTGATCATTTGGAAGCCTAATGATTACTACCTTTCTTGAGTTTGTCTTAATTTGTGGCCTTGAGTGCCACTACAAGTAGTTGTCACCTGATCTTAAGTTGATCCATTAGATTGATGAGTCAAGAATTCATCTCATGGTATTTTAGGCACAAATTGGTTTGTCAGAGTTTTACTAGAGTTGACTGGTGCTGTGCTGACTATCAATTTATCTACTTAATTTATTGAGATAACGGATTTAACCCCTTCTTAGGTCTAGATGTTGATTCAGCTGAGGGAGTCAAGTAGTCAATATTCTTCACATCATGTCTAATATCTGGATATCCAATGGTCTCAGACCATCAATTTTGGGCTCAAGTAGATGGAGAGAGTACCATCTTCCTTACCTGTTTCATACTGGCCCATTCAAAATGGCGCTGCCGCTCCATCACCTAAGCCGCAGCCCCCCAGACCCAACTCTTTGCATGATGATCCCATAGCTGATCCAATTACATTTTTTGATTGGGGTACTATCCTTCCTCCCCTCCCCAATGTGGTAGCTACAGCAACCACTAAATTAACCAATTAAAAATTACTTCAGACAACCTCTTCTCCTGAGCCCACCCATTAGGAGCCAGAATGGATTATATTTTATTCTACCCCACCCTTACAGCCACCTGCCACTGATCACACATATGCAAATAACCCAATCGAATTTAACCAAAATCCATGGGATTAGTCAGTCAAGGTTGATAAATTGGGTGAGCTTATCGCTGAATCTGAATGGGCTGGGCCCCTTCATTCTAAATGTACCTCAATACTTAAATATGTGGTCCAATTTACAAAGCAAAATTATGTGCATCTCCATAATGTCACCCCATTCAAAAGTGATCATCAAATAGCAGAAGAGGCAGTTGCCTCCCCTGAATGCCATCCAACCCATAAAGCTGTTGCAAAATAAGTTGCAGTACTGGCTATGGGCCTGCCACCTCCTATCCTCCATAGTACCATACTTCCGAAACATAAAAAATAAAATCACTACTATCAGGTGTGATAAAGCAGTCAAAAAGTTGTGGCAGTCACTTAGACTGGCCCAAAGACCCACATTACATGCAAAAACCTTGCAACCATCGCCACCCTACCTAAAGTATGACTTGAGGCTGAAAAAGCCCTTACAACCTATAACTTCACCCTCCTCATCACACACATTGTGTTGCAAGCACCTCTTTGTTATCTTGACCCTCATTTCTATGATGCGTCCACGCCAGTGTTCTCAGCTTTGTGCCGTTACATGTCCCCACAGATGAGGAAGATGAGCCTCCTAATCCCCCTTCACCCATCGCCATGGCTGATTAGCAGTTTCCGCTTCTGAATTAGTTGGTGTGTTTTGCTTTGATTTTGCACAGGTTTGAGTGAATCCAGATGTTTCATTTCACCTTTATTTTATTTTATTTTAATTTTACTTAACCTTTAGCTTGTTTGGGCATTGGTAATGTCCATCCCTTGGTCCGTGTACCTCAAATAAATAAATCACTTTTGCCAAATAAATTGTCATATAGCTATTAGATAGATGGGACTGACGCTCTTAACGTTCTTTTTCCACTCTGGGCATCTGTGGTACCCTTTCTGTGGATTTGGTATTTGATTTATGATGTCTTTTCTTGTATTCTTGTAGATCAAACTATTAAACTCCTAATGTAGAGTATAATTTACATTAGAATCAATGGCAGTGTGGCACCTTTCATATGCTTTGGCCATCAATCATATGTAAGGTTTTTCAGTTGATTCATCTTCTATGGATTGGTCATTAGAAATTTCTGACGCTCTGTTGCTTGTTTGTCTATATTAGATTTTTACAACTTTTCTTAAGATGGTGGACCACTTAAATAGTCATCATCTTTCGGTATTTGTTTAAATTGGGTTTATCACCATACATATGAGTTTTTGAGTTAACGGCAAAGCTCTGTAGGTCCTCAAACTGGCTTTTTTTCTATGAAAAAGTATTATAGGTACTAGAGGTGGAGCATAACATTAAACTTTTCAAGATAATAATATAAGGAAGCTTTTTAGGTATCTCACATGTACTCAATATAAAATTTATAAGATTTGAACTGAATTGTTTATTTAGTTCCTTTGTATGTAATGTCTATTTTTATTCTGCCCGCTTTTTTTGCATCTTGTCAGGTGGACTTTATAAACACAACAAACAGATTTTTTTAACTTTTTTCCGGAAATCTAGTAGTTGAGTCCATTTTGGAATATTCTTTTAATCTGCGGTTGTTTAGCTCATAAAATTCTCCTATCTTCAATATTTTTATGGCCAGCTTGTAATATAAAGCCTGATGGTACCCTCCTGGAGGTAAGCTCTTCTGCTTGGTGTCAATTCTTGGGTCTAACAACTAAAGTAGAGCATCTACTTTCTCATACCAGATTAAATATGGACAACTTTATCACACATTGGTAGCTAAGGAAGTTTTGAAGATTAAGTGGTATTTGAGAAAGTTTCCCATTATATTAAATTGTTAATTGCCAATCATTTAGTTTCCTGGCCAATGTTAAATTGTCTTGTTCAACATTCCTTTGTTAGATGAGGCATAGGTGTGATAAATATATAGCAAACTTTCTCAAGTCCATCATCTTCTTAACTATGGTGGAGATGAAAATTCTTCCTTTTTCTAATAAAAACACTTCAGGCATCCATAACTTGTGATTGCTTAATTATATAAGAGCTTTGAGGTGGCCGTAGCTGAGTAAGCTCTTAAATCACCAGCTTCAACTCACTCTTATAAATTATTAAACTGCATAAATAATTAGATTAATTTAAAACAATTGTAAGGGTATTATAATGTCAATTGACATTACCTGAAAGGGGTATCTAGTATTATGGAATAAAGGCAGATATATCCTCCAAGGGTTGGTAACTGGCACAGATAAGAATTCCTTTCGTGCTTGACTGATGCCAATACCTATAGACTCCTAGTACGCTCTTCCTTTAATAGCTCATGTACTCTCTAAAAGCTTCTGTGGGTTACTTGATTATGGCTTCTAGAGTAACCTTATATCTGTTTTTATACTGTATTTAAAGGGCCATCTTCCTCATACAATATTTTTCTGATCATTTATTATGCTAGTATCCTTGGAGCACTTCTTAGTACTTAGAGCCTTTTCAGTATCATCTACTTATACCTCTTAGATTTCTAATGTGTCTTAAAGGCGATAGTATTCATGGGCTTCTAAGTAAAAAAGTAGTAATCTGGATAACAACTCCAGAGTTTAGGTGCTTGTTTCTTAACTGATGTATATTATTGTAGTTGAATCCTTGTTACCAAAAAGTTTACCGTGCTAGAATTATGCCAGGATCTTTCTGTTATGTAGACAATTTATAGAGGCATTATCAGCAATGAACTCAAATTATACTTTATATACATAGGGTTAAAAAGCTTGATAGCTCTAATCACAGCTAAGTGTTTTCTTTTATATAAGGTGCAATTACTTTATACTTAGAAAAGCTCTATAATAATATTAATTGATGTTCAAGCCCTAATTTTATCCAACATAGCCAAGGTGCTTCTATACTAAAATTTCTGACATTTGTAAAAAGTAAATAGCATTGTTTAAGTTAGGAGTAGACTAAAATAACCTCTTTTACAAAAATTTTCTTGAGATCTATAAAGAATACTCATAATTTTTCCACATTTAGTGTCATATTATTGTATAGCAAGTACTCAAGCAGAGCAATTATTTTTGAAAAGTGTAGTTATAACTGGCTTCTGTACACAGCAAACTCAAATTTTTATGTACATCTCTCAAACGTTAAGATTGTCAATTTTGAGGTGGCCTCTATTTTTCTTTTTCTGAGGATTTAATTACTTTTAAATATTATTGTGTACAAAAAACTCTTGTTTTCAAGAAAGGAGCATTTATTTGCTTCAATTTTAAAATTTAATATTTGGAGACATGTAAAGACTTTCTTGGAGGTGTTGAAGGTGCTCACGGAATCTTTGTCTGGAAACATTGATATCATCCAGATAATCATGACTAAAGAGAGCTTCATGTCGCCAATTATCCCTTAATGGTTCTCTGGAAAATACCTGGGTGTTTCAAATTATTTGATGCAATCAAGTTGGCTCAAAAAGGCCTTGCTACTCAATAACGCACAAATTTCACAATCTGCGGGTGAGAGCAAAATTTGTCAGTATCTTGTAGTTAGGCTATGACAGAAAAAAACCTGGATAGTTTTAGTCTCTTTAGGGATTGTCTACTCGCAGTATTAGGTATATTCATTAATTATTACTTAATTGAGATGACAGTGATTCATGACGACATTATGGCTTCTATCCTTTTTGCGCACCAGTAATAGGTGACGCCCATTGGACTCTAAAAAGTCTCACAAAGGTGGCATTTAGAATATGTTCGTTTTTAGTTAAGAAATATCCCTTTTAAAATTTTCAAGCATCAGTAAGGCTTTATTTTTGAACAAAACATATGTTCCCATGTCCACTAAATGTAAAGCTTCATAACAACAATCATGGTACTTGGGTTTCTTGGCATTTCAAAGATGAGACAAGCTGAAAAGAAATACTTGGATGAATTCTCCCAGGATCTAATTGAATACAATGGGCTTGCCCAGATTAGGCTGTTTCAGAGTCCTAAAGGAACATTAATCCTTAAAATAATTAGAGGTATAAGAGGGTAAGTTTATTAAGTAAATAAAATTTCTATTCAAAGTAAGGGAATAATAAGGAATATAAGAGGTGATGGCATAGTCCGGGAACAGAGTTAGAGTAGATCATGATCCATCATTCAAATCTAGACCAAGATTAAAAATAACACAGTTAAGTGGTTTCCTTTATCATCATTAGGCTGCCGATGGACAGTAAGGCATAATAATTGGCATAAGGTTATAAATGGTTGAGTAGGAGAGTTAAATGATGAATACAACCTCAAATTAGATAATAGGGTAGTAAAAACTTGGTTAGTAGTTTTTCTATCTCATTGGCCTGTGGAACACTAATGGGTCAATTTATAAAGATTTTTTTGGTTGTGAATTTGTCACTATTGAAGCTAATTTTTTTGTGTATGACTTTAATGTTAATAGTGATTTGGGGCTATAGGCTCAATAAAGCATTGATTGATCACTGAAACAAAAAACATTATAAACTGAATTCAATTTTAAAAAATAAAATTTTTAAACCCCAAAATTGATGCTTCGCCTTAATATGGGCGAAGCATGATAGGGCTCTTTGTTGAAGATTATTTTGAAAAAAAGTGTATCTGTTGCTCTTCTCTGGTCATGGCACCCATCCTAAACCTTTTGAACTCTCTTATCATGTGCATTGCTTAATACAGTCTAATTTAGTGAGTTTGGTATAAGCCTTGACTTTGCCTTATTTAATTGAATTGATTTTTGATGTTCTGAGAATTACTTTGAGTTCTTTTGTATACCTTGGATTGTAAAATCATGTCAGTGATATAGCTCTTAATCTCATGGCCTTCCTAACAATAGATTTGCATCGTTTTAGTGGTCTTTTCATACTAATTATAAATGGAAAAATCCGCTGATTTTTTTGCACTAGTGGTGTCCAACTCAAAAGAGGGAGCCGCCACGCATCTTTATCTGCAAATGGGCCAAACAACGGGATTATTCGAAATAGAAAAATTCCTAATGTGGCACCTCAGCTAACAGTCTAGGAAGCCATATCAGAAAAAGAGGAAGCTTTAAGAAACTTTTGTCCGGCGCCCACTTTAGCTGGCAGATCATGGCAGACAGCCTTGGGGTGGGAGCATCAGTGACATGGGGCATAAAGAGGTATAGTTTTGGGTTTTCTTCATTTATGAGGCCAGCGGTGTTTATTGCCTCAGATATTAAGCAAGTTGATGATCAGCAAAAGTAATGAGAGCTGGCACACAAGTTAAATACTTGATGCGCCGGCAGGTTTCAAAATAAGTAAAGCTAAAAAGAGAGCTTTTGCTGTGTTAATGCAAGCGCAGCTAGCACCAAGAACAAGCTCTTGATTTTGCACCTTATATCTTCCTCAAAATCATGAGGGAAATTGGGGATAGGAATACCCTCACCAAGAGTTGCATAGCCTCATGGGGTTGCTGGCAGAGTAGGGTGTTGACAGGAGTTGCAGCAGCTTTGACTGCCATTTTAATTTATATTTTTGTAATTGGGATAACTGTTTTAGGATGAAAATGGCAGGGGTATGATTTGAGAGGATTGATGAAAACCTTCTATAATGCAAAATCCAGTTTAACGTTATATGACGGGTCATTTTCATCAATCCAATTGAGACACTTGAAAGGATTTGACTCGGCTAATGCTAACCCAGCTGCTGGAGTTGACAAGTTGGCTGCACCAGATTGGCTGCAAACTGCCAACCATGTCAGCTCAGCTGAAAATGTTTCAGCCATCAGCTCAGATTGGCATAATTTGACCAAATTTTTAAAAATTTTAAAATTATGATTGGCTGGGGCTTTGGAAGCCACATCTTAATTCAATGAGGTTGGGGGCAAAAGAATCAATCCCTACTAAAAGAAATTGGGCATGGCAGCAGCTGAGCTGATACCAGAGGGGGAGCGGTGAAAGCAGCAGATGTGGAAGCCATAGGGTACTAGCACTTAGAGTGATCAATCTCAAAGCACAAGGGTCAAATGGCACGGCCGTTCTTGATGCATGCCCAGATGGGTGATCAGGGGTGGATCTGATCACCGTGAGAGGAGGAATCATGAGATGGGTGTCACAATGGAATGGACAGATTGTCGCAAAGGCACATGGCCCTGCCAGATGATCTTCTCCAGAGAACCACCAATTGCAGCACGGGGTCCACACATCATAAATGACCAAACCCTCCATGAGCTCATGGCGGAGGCGTTTGGGGGAAAGGTGGTAGGGCAACTCATTGAACTGACCACCAAAGTGGCCTCATCTGGGAGCTGGGTGCAAACAGTTGGAAGGGGAATATTTTTAAAAATCTTTGGCAGCTTAGATGCTGCTATTGAATCAGCCTCAGCATGGAAACCAATTTCAAAATGCCCCATAAAGGGGCAGAAATATTTGAAGCTATTGGTTTAAACACCGCCGTGGCCATCTCAATGATGGGGGATGTACTTGCATATGGGAAAATGTTCCAATATTTGACCCAGAGGCCAAAATGCAAATTTTTTCATGGGAGCACCAAAGGGCTCTGGAGCACCACCTGGGAACTTGTGATATGGTGGGCTAAGCCCTGAGGGGGAAATAACGCCAGGTAGCATTAGGTGGGCTAGCAGAGACAGCCTGGGCGCACTTCAGTGGTGACTAAAATATGCCAGATTATGCACACCGCCACCCCAAGCTGGGGCAGCAGGCGTCAAAATCATCAATATTCATAAAGACATGGCTCAATCAAGCAACAACTTTTTTGTATCTTTTTAAAGAAATTTAAATTGACTTTAATTTCGATGTCAAAGCAAAAGGGAGTTTAATAAGGATCCACTGCTTTTAAGGTAAGATAATTACGCCTTATAAACTTAAAAGTAGATCTTTCATGGTGTTTACAGAAAATTTCTTAGACCACTTGGTCTTCATGATGCAAGGATAGATTATATTGACTACTCTTTATCAACCATATATATGAGTTGTCTTCATGGTTTTGACTATATGTTTTTAGAAACTTGTGGAATCTGGTATTATAGAAGTCTGAAGATACTATGCAATAGGTTGATGACCCAGTAAAAGCTAATAGGAACTATTTTATTAAGAAATCATAGTGACCGTGATTCAGTACAATAGCATGGGCATTTGTAACCATTCATCCAAGTCTAAATTCAAAGTAGAACCTAATACATGGATCATATACAATCTAACGGTTCAGGATCTCAACTTATTTTCTATAACTAGTAAGATTTTGAGTCTATCAGTTTTGAAAAAATAGGTTTGACCTCAGAACTAGTGTCCAAGACAGCAGTACCCATTCCAATCATTTCCTACTTCCACTTTAGTCACACTATTTCTGAAGGTGCTTACAGTAGCTAATAACCTAGTGGCTGTTCCTGAAAAAGTTTTCAAGATTCTTCTGCTAGTCTCTTCTTGCTGCCTTCTTCACCATCCCTTGTTCAGGATTATAGATATTGTTACACGTCTCTTTAGCTTTTCACTCTTTTTTGTTGACACTATTGACAACTTGCGTTGGATTTGATGCTTGAGCCATGTAGCATAAGTTGGCTTCGCTTGTCCCTTCATGGGATCTAGATCTCATAGGCACCATACCATCTTTGGTGCTCTTAAACCTTAATAGTCAATGATCCCTTTAATGGACTCTTCATCATTACACTCAGGCTCAGTGTGTAGGTTAATCCAATTTTGCCGCAGGAGTTAGATCTTATTTTTTTGGGTGTTCATTTATGATAGGCTGGGTTGGGAAAGATCCCTCTAGAATATTCAATTTATTAAGCTTGTGACAACATTAATATCTTATATGGCTGTACTTATTTGATTGTCCAGATCTCTCTATCAACTTCTAATCTTAAACATGTTTATTTAGATACCCTTGTTATTGTTGCATCTCATCAATAGTCCAGTATTGATAACGTCACTATTGTAGGCACCTTGCCCATCCACTAAATCTTCTTTGACTTTTTGAAAGACCTTGCAGCCTTTATTGCCAACGGAATGAACATTTTTAGTTAAGGGTGATACTTGTGAAAGCTAATTATGACAATCTTTGCAGATAAAAGTTCCTGAGTCTTGGTAGTCTTGAGCTGTCAAGCTTCCAGATAATATTATGATATGTAATGAATGATCATTTCTGTTTGTCCTTTTTCATAAAGAAAAAAAGTATGTTTCATACTTTAGCATCCTGTTTTTCTGCTTAATTCTGATAATATGATTTTTTTATCTCTGCTCATCTATACGCTGGTTTCAATTTTGCGCTTAAATCTCTTGGGCTTATCAGATAATAAATCTCTGAGTTTGCAAGCCTTATGTCAGTCACTGGTGTAGTGCACAGGAAATGTACAATACTTAACAGGTTGTGTTCTTCCATTATACTATCAGATCTTTCTTAATCACTAGGCTTTGCCTCTGATAAGATTCTACTCAGCTGATTATTGTATAAAAGCCAAGCAATAATATTTCCAAAAGCTCTTGTTATATATTAAATCTCCACTCCAGGAACAATTTCCAAACTTCTTAATAAATTTGTGCAAAAGGTAATTATTTGAGAGACAAGTGGGAAATATTTATACTTAATCTCTTAGCCACAGAATAATGAATCCTGATTTAGGGAGTCAATCAACAGCAAGTACAATGGGTATAAGAGGTATATGGCACCCATTTTAGGTAAAGAATTCATAAAATGATGAGGAACAATGCGCGACATTTTGGTTTGGTTGGGGGCTCAGATGGGAGGATATAAGTTAACACGTGTTAATGAATAGTCGCTCATATTCATCCTATCTATGTCCAATTGATAATGCAACAAAAATGAAAAGCTAAATATCCTGTCCTTAGTCAACTAAAATTTGATAATAACTGTTTCTCATCTTAATTTCATAAATGAAAAGAAAACCAGCATATTGTCCCTTTACCTTATGGTGTACCTTGTTTTAAATTATGGCTTGAGTTTTAGTCCTTAACAGGAGCATCATCTCATACAGCTGTTGTTGTAAGGACAGGAGTACTTAATCATAGGGTACCCTCAGATATGCCTTCTTCTACCAGCGGAGTTCATAGTTGCGCTTTTAATTCATTGATGTATCCATCAATCATGTGTTAAGGCACTCACATGATGATTGAGTTTCTCGCTTGACAGTTTATACTCTTTATGTCCAATATGTTTCTTGCTCAATGCTTAAGACACTTAATCCAAGTACTTTACTAAAATTAAATTATGTTTATGTGTTAAAGACTTTATCAGTGAAGTAGTTGCAAGGCGGGAACGTTAGTCAATATCTAAAACTTGGTCCAACTTCCTTTTCAGATTGCCTCTCTCTCTTAAGGCTTCTAGTTTAACCCAATGCGTCCATGTTCTTTGTCTGCAGGCGTTCTTATCACACTGAGCTCCCAGCTTTTTAGTCCTCTGTCTTAGATTATCTACATTATATATCATAAACGATCTGGTCTTCCTATAGATCTGCACTGGTTGTGCAATACCCTTGTAGTGAGCAACAGATGTGGCAACTAACATAATCAACACTAAATTTGCCAAGTTCCAGGCAGGAATGTGCAATGTTCTTTTAACAGCAGACATCTTAAAATACTCATAATAGAATATTAGTATTAGCACGATATACTAAAGCCTACCAGAAATAATTAATCCCTATTACATTCCACTCATCTAATTTGGTCATTTATATTCACAATGTGACTCATTTTCAGCACTACCTTACCGGAACTTAATAAACTACCATTAGTGCAAAGAGTGGGACCATCCAGTTATGCCTGACTTTAAATTGAATAATAATTTGTTGATCTGATAGCGCAGCTGTAGATTTCTCTGTCCTTAGGACTTTTTAACCCTCAGCATCTAATTTTGATGCGCATCATTATAAATGCCTTTTATTAATTATCAAAAGACCCCATCCTGAAAATCTACTATTATTTTTCTGCTACTTTTTGAAGCTTGTTTTTTAGCCTTAAACAGAAACATCTGACCAACTGTGGATTTTACATTTTTGGTTTTGCCATCTCTTATTGGCATTACGCCAATTAGCTGGATTCATTCTGTTACATTATTTAAAAATCTTTCTCTTTGAATTCCTTGATGATATACCATGTCTAAAGTGTGTATGCCACCAAAAATACACTGCACTCCCACCTACCATCCTATTCTCAGTTGAGACACATGCACCAACAACGCTGTCCCCCTCCTGTGTCCCACGACGCAGGCCCTTCTATTGGGCCTCCTGCCTCATCTTTCTAGCCAATCTTTTCACATAGTAGTGTGAGCTCGTTGTCCACCATGGCCTAAGACCTTAGTCGCTGAAAGTGCTATGATCATGGTATTGACACCTAGTAATGCACTTTCTACTGTACCCTGATCAACCATGCCTCTGCAGTTGCCTACCAATGCTTTCTTTTGTAAGGGGTGATGTCACAATCTGGTTTAACTGATTGTGGCATTTTAATTATAACGCGACTTGTTTTCAAGCGCCTACTTTGCTGGAGCTTAGTGGAACTCTCCTGTTATTGTATTGCTGGACAATTTGAGGTGCTCAACTGTTTATCAGATTAAAAATTTTTTAATTCTGATAGCGTATCCAGAATTTCCGCTGACCTTAGGCCTATTTTCCTTCTCATGCATCTTATTTTGCCAACTTTCATATAAAAGCCTCCTTTTGATTTTACTAGAACATCATCTTGATAAAACATGTTTTCTTGCCTATTTGTAGCTCTTTTTTAGTCTTAACTGAACCATTTGTTCCAACATTATATTTTGCGTTTATGGCTTTGCCAATCCCCAAAGTCCTTAGCCCATTGTAGCAGGTTTTAGACCATTACAGCCCTAGTGTAATCCCATAATTATCTCTTCCCTTAGTTACCCATTTTCTGTTCTTAAATAAAACAAATAAGTGCAAATTAAACATTGACGTGAAATTGTTTGTATTTTAAGAAAGTATCATGAATTTTATAATTCAAGAAAACAAATTGAAGTGATATTAATAATTGATATGGATTCAATTTCCAGTAATAAGGTAAAAAATAAATTAGATATTGGAATAGTCATCAATTATGATGAGTTATTATTCTTCTTTTTAGTCCTTTGTACTTGAGACTAGTGATTTCAATGTTGTTAAAAGTGGTGCAAAGGTGTCCTTTTCCAATAGCAAAAGTTGTATCTACACAAAAACACAAGGTTTATCTGAGGACAGTAACCTTTACAAAATATACACTAAAATCATATTACAGAAAATGAATTTTTATTAACAGTACAAAAGGATCACACCGTAGTAAAGATGCTAGTGGCTCAGGGGCTTGCTCAAAAGTTTCTCAGTCATCAGCTCATGGTAGCTACACTTCAGAAAAAACCCATCCAGATGGCAATCTTCCCCAGATATGCTCTTCTCATCTCCCAAGCCCTTATTAGTGCAATTTTGGGTTACCAAGCAGCACTTAAGAAAGGGGAAGGGGAAACCATATAAATCTGATAAGGGAACTAATTGCAAAGATATAAGCATAATTCCATAATAGTAACTTTACTCAAGAAAAATGAGATTTTAGTGGATGGCCCTAAAAGTATACACCCTATAACTGGTTAGTTTTTATGCCAGCGCGATCAAGGTAGTAATTTATGACTAACATAATATAAAGGAGGCTATGACAACTGAGCCATGGGCTTTAGGGATTTATAGTTTAAGGAAACAAGAGTTTTTCCAGAAGGGATTAAGAATTTGATCCGCCATTGTTATATCTAATAAACAAAGGCCCTGGCGGATTTTCCAACATTAATTCAATAAAACTTTGGAAACTACCTATAAAGTCAGGGCTTGCATGCTGAGATAATCTATACTGTAGATCAAACACTCTCTAAATATTATCTAAGCTATACAATAAATAAATAATGATATATAAATGATGGTTGGCAAATAACTTACAACATTGTTCTATATTCTAAGGGCTTCTGTGTTACTTCTTCTGCGTCTCTTCTAGTTGATTACTGTCATCTAATTAGTGTGTTATTGTTTTTGAGTACAATCACCTTATAAATGTACTGTGGAATTCCCATCAGGATCAGTGGTGGTGTGGCTCGTTTTATATAGTATGGTCATCTTATTAAAAGGTAATATCTGCTCTTTATTCTTCATCTTTATCAATCACCAAAATCCTTTGGGAGATCCATTATCTAATCTCATTATAGATTTTTACTTCAAATAAAAGATGCATGATTTTAATTGGCCAATCAACTAAGTTGCACACAGACCAGTTGGACCAACATCTCTAGAAGATCTTGAGTCAATATCAGGACTTGATTGTCCTCAAATGAATAAATTCACCAGGCGAGAATTTACTAGTGTTACTAGAGGTAGACTCATAAAACTAATTTTTTCACCAGCTCACAAGAAAATATCTATATAGCAGAGGTTTATAATGCTATTTTTATAAATTGAGATGGTCGTGTTTTATTAAAACTTAAATACTTTTGTAAAAGCAGTGTATTTGATATTACAATGCGTCACAAGCATCTAAATTTCTTACTGTGAACCTCATAGAAAAAATTTGCCCATATTTGTTTTAAGTTAACAAACTAAGAAGAATTGTAAAATTTTTGCTTTAATAATATTTAAAAATAGTGCAACTAACTTTCTTAAAAATAGCAAGCACAATAAACTTTATGGACATACTAAGTTAAATAAAAGTGACCTATCTAAAGTGATATTTATTTATATGGGGAAGGTCAACCAGGGGACAAGCACTTCTGATATAGTGAAGAAAATAATGAAATTCAACAATTAAAGACACTCCAGAGGGTTCAAGGCCCCTCTTGTTGTCTCCAGGATCACCAAGATTAGGAAGGTAGGGAAGGGGAGTTATGCTGACTTATTTTGGATGCAGCATGTGTGAAGGAAAGGATCAACCTTTAGGAACCATATGGAGAACCATGTGTTGATTGTCCTTCTGTTATGGGGGGTCATATCTCCAAACAGTCAAGCTTGGAAAAGTTTCAATATATGGCTGTGGAAGCGATGAATGGCTTCTTGGATTGTTGGCGCTGCTCCTGTGAACGATTCCAGTACCATTATATGTATCATCCATAGTGCTATTGCTACTATTAACACACCGAGAGATGGGTGGATAGGAGAGTCCATGTTTATAGAGAACATGTTTCTTGCTAGGCTGAATGGATGTCCGTTTTCTTGGCAGAATAGGCGCATGGCTTCTTTCCATACAGCCACTGATGTTGGGCATTGTTCTAAACGGTGGTCTAGGCTTCCATACTGACCACATATTGTACATGAGGTGTGAGTGGCATTTGACCGTTCATCTGGTTGGTATACTCTCCTCATGCACCTCCATACATGTGCTCTTATCCTGGGTTGGAGTAGAGGGTGATGTGTATATCTCCATACTCTTCTTTGAGTCTCCAGGTTGTAGGGTATGTCCATATGGTCCAGGTAATCTATCCTGGCTATGGTACTTTGGTTTTTACTTATTATATTGTTTATGACTATTTGATCATTGATCTCCTGTCTGTGAGTTAGCCTTGGGCGTCCTTGGTGACTGCCTTGGCCATTTATGTAAATCCGCAATGTCGCTCTTCTCATGGCTAGGAGTATTAATTTGAAATGTGCAGGAGTGCCATGTGGTCCTGCAGCTGTGGGATGGGATACCAGATATTTGATTTATGTGTTCAGATGATCTGGGTTTCGTAATTGGAGTGCACGTGTGAAGTTACTTCTTGCTGTTCTGGCCCAGTGTGTATCTGGAAGATCTGGGATAGTCACCTGAGCTATCCAGGATCCCAGTATATGGGTTGCTTGCTCTACGTAATTAGTAAGTCACATACCTCCATTCCTTCTAGAGCCAAATAGGGTTTAAGGCGTACAGGGGGGTTGTGGTTGGACCATAGCCATCCTTGTAATAGGGCGTGGATTGTGTTGAAGAAGGATGGTTAGAAAGTGATTGCATGGGCCGTGAACCATATGATTGATAGAATCATAGAGTTGGCTACCGTGACCCTTCCTGTTAGACCTGTTTGGTGTCCATAAAGGAGGCAATGCGTTTTGTTATTTTGTTTGATAATTGATTTTCCATCATGGAGTTGGCGTAACCTCCTGCTTCCAACCATACTTCCAAGTGACGAACAGGGACAGCCTATTGGCTTGGTGATGGATGGAAGTTTCAGTGAGGTCGTTTCTTATTTTTGCCCTTTTATGTCTGATCAGGAGTCTTGATGTTGTATCAGCTTGTTGGCCCTGGGTAGATGGCATCCACTGTGTCTGATATTTCCCCAGGAGTATAATTTACGTTTTCTCAGTGCTAAGTGATGAGTTACTTATGGCTGAATAGTCTTGTATTATCTTCTATTCTGCAAGCGTCCTGATTGTTGGATATGCCCACCACACAATCATCAGCGAAGGCCATCATTTTGACCGGTGGATGGCCCTTGATGATGATTTCCTTGAGCAGTGTGTTTGTATTTTGGATTAGGGGGTCTAAGCTAAAGTTGTAGAGTAGAGGGCTTAAGGGGTCTCCTTGTTTTAGTCCTCTCTGTGGGATAACTGGGTTGGTTAAGAAGCCTGCTCCCCACACAGCCATGGTTGAAGACTCTGTAACCAACATTACCCAGTTTATAAATGTATTTGGAAGCTTGAATTTTTGAAGTCAGGCCCTATGATAGGTCCAGTTTACCCTGTCGTATGCCTTTTGTTGGTTTAAAAGGACAAGTGCTCCAGAGGTTTTGGACTTTCAGACATTTGCAACTGTGTGGATGTTATCCCATATGGATCTTCTTGGAACAAATCCATATTGTGATGGGGATATCGCATCAGTTGCAATTTCTCCTAGTCTTTTAGCCATATTTTTTATGAAAATATTTGTATCTGTGTTGGTTAAAGAAATTGGGCGCCAGTTGGATAGGTTTAATCTGTCTCCTTCCTTGAATAAAGTGACCGTGTAGGCTTCTTTGCCTCCAGGTAGGAGGCATGTTTCCATAATACACTTGTTAATTGAAGCTAGAAGAATGTTAGAGATGTTAGTAAAATATTTTATATAAAATTCATAGGGAATCCCATCAGGTTTAGGGCATTTCCCTCTTGGTGCACCGCGTACTACTTCCCATAATTCCTCACGTGATATTAGGTTGATTAAATTGGTATTTTGGACTGCGGTGTTGATATTTGCACTTCTAAGGAAATTTCAATTTTTTCTGGTTTGATGGCTCAGATTTATACAATTTCATAAAATTCTATGCACTTCAGTCACAGCTTCTTTGGGTGTTTCCTCTATGAATTTGTCCGGTTAATTGACCTATTTACAAGCTATCATATTTTTCTGGGCGTGGAATCAGCGGAAAAAGTAGCTCGAGCAAGTTTCTCCATCTCTTATGTTTTTGCCTTTGTATTGTACTCCAACTCAGTGTTGGTGTTCGCGGATAAGGATGTTTAGCCAAGCAGAAACCTCCGCCTATTTGTGACCCCATCCAGGGCTGTATCCCATTCTTGGTATGTTGTTTTCTAGATGGTCAATTTCAGCCAAAGTGTGTTTGATAATGGCTGAAACTGCCCTGTGTCTTCTAGACGATATATGTTTAATTTGTTGAGTTGCTAATTTTTTTCAAATTTTCCCAGGTGGTTAGTGGGTCCAAGCAAAAGGGTGTTTGAAAATCCTGGGTTGAGGATATTTCCTCCATACAGGATTGAAATTTCAAGTCAGCTAAACTTTCTGGGCATATTCTACCATCTGGGTGCTTGGTACTAGGTTCCGCCGGTTTGTAAGACACCAAAACAAGCCGATGGTTGGAGAATTTGATTTTTATAGTTTTAAATTTTAGAATATGGTGATGGAAAATTATTGATATGAAGATTAGGTCTCTCCTCGACATAGAGACAAGTGTACCATTGTGTACATGTGGGCGTGTCATGTTTTGTAGCAGGGGTTGCCTTTTTGGCAGTGGATCATGTAGTCCCAGGGTGGCCTTTAGTACTCAGAGTTCCACTTGCCCTTGTGGTATTTCTGTTGTGTATGGCCATCAGTCCATCTCTGGGTTAATCCAGCAGTTCATGTCTCCCATTATGAAAGTATTTGCTGGTAGATATAGTTGTGTTAGGGCTTTAAGAAATTCTCTTTGATCATGTGCACCATTCAGGGCATACACACTGGCTATTGTGTGCACTTTGGTATGCCATGAGAAGGTTATGGTGAGTACGCAGCCATCCAGGAACTTCTTTTTATTGATAAATTTAAAGTTTTGGTTTGCGCGTACTATCACCCCACAGTAGAGCAACCAAAATGATACTGTTGGGAGGAGCATTTTTTCCCATGCCTCCTCCATTCCCTGTGGACAGTGGGTTTCCTGCACCGCCAGGATATCCACAGGTGGGTTTTGTAGGAGACTCAACTTCTTGGCCTGGGACATTAAGGCCTTGAGTCCCGCTATGTTCAGCATCCCTATAACTACTGAGACGCCCTATGCGCCTCAGGAGCGGTTAGCAGGGCCCCCCAGCCCTACTCCCTCTCTCACATTGCTCTCCACTGCACTTCTGCTGCAGAGAGCATAACCATGAGTAGGAGTTGGGGTGTATTCTGCCCCTTTCATTGCCGCAGTTTTTGCTCCTCTCTTGGCTTTGCTTGGTTTCAATATATTATTGCGGTGCACTTGTGTGTTTTTATTGGCCACATTATTTTCTTGTGCATTCCATTGTTGATTTTCCTTCCCAAATGGGTAAAATTTCGCAATTTTTAGGGTGCACCAAACCCAAATTTGGCTGCATTCATTTCCGAATTGGGTTCCTCCAAGTTCAATCTGGTCAGATTGGGTGTATGATTTTCTACGGGATCTGATTGGTTCATTGAATTGAATTCTTTCATGTCTTCCTGGATCTGCTCCAGAATATGGCTGATTCTGCAGAGGCCTTTGCCTTGGCCGCAGCCAGCTTGTGAGCTTGTTTGGCCATTTTTCATTCTTTTTGGGGAAAAAAGGGTCAATTATTTTATATTGCCCGGGTTCTCCCCATTTGAAGGCATGTGTAGTATCTGTGATTTTGGTGTACTCTGAGTCATCTTCGCCCATTTCCTCCTCACAGAATTTCATTTCTCTCAGGCCTTCTTTTATGAGGCAAGCGTGAATATTGTGCCCAAGGGCCTGGCAGCGGTTGCATATGGGGGGTGCACTTTCCACTATTGCGCAGAACAGCTGGGATTTTTCCCATCAATGGTGAAGGATGCTATATGAGGGATTTTTGTAATATCAATCTATTTGAGGTACGTTGACCAGGGGATAGACAGTACTGAGTTACAACACTCAAAATGACAAAACAAAACTACTAACCAGGTGGGAAGCAGAAACTGCTAACCCACCATGGCAGAGGGTGAGGAGGGGTTGGGGTTGGTTTTCAGAAAGACCTGCCTCGATCAAGGGATGTTGGTTACAGTACCAGATCAGAGCAGAGAGCCAGGGCGTTGGGGCATCCGCATAGTGGGGGTGGAGGTCAGCGAAGTAGGAGTTTTCCACTTCCTCATCAAGATAATGACGGGAAATTATTTCAACAAAAGATGCGAGGAGAACTTCAGCTTCTTTGCGGGCTTCAGAAAGTTAGGTGAAAAGGGAGATACTGTGGCGGGTGATTTTGGCTGAGGGGTTGAATGAAGCAAGCGTTGCAACATTCATAACAGCAACTTCAGCATCATTTAATAGTTTCGAGATGTCACTGCAGGGAGATTCAGGGAAGTCAGGGGGGAAGAAGAGAGTGGGCAGGCCATGCTGGAGCTGAGCCACTGACTGGGCCACCGCGGTGCATAGTTTTGGGCACTGAGGAGAGGCCACCGCAGCTAAGGAAAGCTGGTGGTCACTTTGGAAGGGGGCTGTGTTGGGCAGAGGAGAAAAATGGCGAGGGGTAGGGGTTTCATTGAAGTCAGGAAGGAAAAATTCTGCCCGACCATAATCGCCTTGGCAGAGAGGTTGACCTGTATGCTTACTAATGAGGACATTACCTGATTTGTCAGTCTCAGCCAATAGATCCCATGGATTTTGGTTCACTGGAATAGTGGCGTTCAAATTTGGGTGGGTGGGATTAGGCAAATGGGCGGCTGCGTGGGTGCCAATGGTGGTCCAAGCATTGCTCTGATTGGCTGGGGTAGATTTAGGTGGGAGAGTGAGGCTGGAGGTTTTTTTTTGGGGGGGGCTGATTTTCCATGTGGGCCCACTGAACGAGATTGGAGGGTGGGAGGGGGCAGCAAAGCGCCTCATACTGAACCTCCAGAGGGGGGCTCAGAAGCCACAGCAGCGGACTTTGCCTGAGGGCACACTTTTTTTTCATGGTTGAGGCCAAAGCAGAGGGAACAAATCTGCCTACCATTATTGACCCAAGCCCAAAAGAAATGATCAGGCGCTGCAGCCACACTAGCGCGGGGTGGGATTTGTTGGGCTATGGTAGGGTGGTGTGGTATGATGGTGGCTGTTGCATGAGGAGCAGCAAGGCGCTCCGCACCAGATGGAATGGCAAAGATGAGGTTGGGCTGAGTGCCATAAGCCATGAGCCACGCGACCAACTGGTCATACAAAACCTGGGGTGGAAGGTGGGATGGGAGATTTACAAAGGATACCACCAGTGTGGTGTCTGAAGGGAGGTGAGTACGGGTTGTTGGAATGGGGTTTTTTTTATAAATTAGAGGAGTTTGTGCTGCCGCTTCATCATCCTCCTCGGATTGGAACCCAACGTCAAAGTAGCCCTTAAAAGGGCGGAAGTCTATAAAGCCAGCTGGCGCAAAGGCTGCAGTGGCTAGGTCAATAATTGCCTTATCGGCATATGGGAACAAACGCCCATAGTCCACTCTGAGGCAATAGCTAATGGCGGAGCGAGGGAGGGCGAGAGGATGGGGGTGAGAAGGGTAGACGCGCGCCAGGTGGAGCGCTAAGTCCCGTGGGAGGACAAAACGGTTGGAAGCATTAGGTGGGCTGTTTGAGCCTGTCTGAACATGCTTGCCCATGGGGTGGAAAATGCTAGGTGGGGGTGCACTGCTGCCCCACACTGGGGTGGCAGGTGGCGGAGCCAAGGACATCAAAGAATAGGTTTGGGCAGATGGCTGTGGATAAATAATACTTAAATTTAAAATCACTCAAAAGTGACTTTGAGCGGTAAAAGAAAGTAGTGGGGATTTTTGTAATATCCTCTACTACATCCTGGTTCAATGAAATAATTGCTATTGCCTTCCCCATGCTAAGAGTCAGCATCAGCTGGAATCTTTACATTTTGAATTATTTGATTTCTCCGTAGGCTTCCAAGCCTTCTCAGAGATGTCTTTCAACTACTGTGCGCGCCAGTGTGGTCAGAAGATAGTCAAAAATTATGAAAATGTCTTTGTATTCAGTCCAACGGGTGCATTTGTTCAGTACCAATTGCTGTCAGTTGGGAAGGTCAGTTACCACTCTGACCTTCACTGCTTTGTTTACTACTTCCACGGTTTCAAACCCAAGATCTACCCAACCTCTACAGATAGTATGGGTTGTTAGGTATACCGCGTGTGGGAAAAAATTTTGTTGAGCTTTGCCAAAATTTTCCCGCATTGTCGCTGTTTCTACGCCCAGGAAAACTCATATTCAGTATTCCATTGATGACAGTGGTTGCGATTGGGATACTTCCAAATAGCTGCAGTATTTTACCAAAAGATTAACAGAACCTGCGGGGGTGCCACCTTAGATTTTTTATTTTTACTGAGATTTTCATTTGTACCTGTGCGCTTGGTACCTTTGGGCGGTGCAGGTCTGGGTCCACTGCCCTTTACTGCGTTCACCCAGCTCTTTACTTTATTATTCATTCTTATCTCACCTGGTATTGATTACAAAATTGTGCTGTTTGAATTAAATCATATTACTAAAAGTGATAGTAATCGGAAAGAAAAGCGTCCTAAAGTGATATTTAAGTAAGTAGGATTAACTTTGATATTTAAAACATAATTTACGTTCATTATGACAGAATAAATATGTGTAATTTTATAAAAAAATTTCGCTCAATAACACATTTGAGAGAATTTAAAATTACAGAAAAACTAAACAACTCCAAAAACTGACAAACAGAAAATCACCAATGTCTTCGTCCTGACCGCCCACTGCTCCAAAATGGGGCAGTGCAAAACTCCCCTAGCGTCTTCCACACAGCGGGTAAATGCTTTTGAACCAGATATACCAGCCCCCCAATTACTCGGGTTAATATTCCCTTAAGGATCTCTCCCTCAACCTTGCACATTCTTAAATGGTGCCTCATAACCCCATTGTGCTCCCCCAAAGCAAGATGTGATTTGGCATCAGAGTTAATTATGAAAACTTGTTCCATTACAACGACAAACAAAGAATAGAATTAGCCCAGGCGCTTATGCAGCCTGCAGGCTTTATCAACTTTTACCCCTACAAGATGTACTTTGACCTTGGCTTCACTTGCAAAGCTAATTCTGCAATTGCAGCCAACATTCCCCTGGTGTTCCAAGAAACCCCCATCCCAACCACCTGCACCTGGTTTCCTGATGACACAAATCTTTTTTTTAGTACTAGATGGTATGACACCAATCTTTTGGTTCAATTTTCAGGCCTCCCCACCCACCTCCCCCTGAAACTTTATACAATAAAATAATAGCTGGGTTGTCAGTATATGGTGCTGACCCCATTTTACAATTTGTGGTTCCTAATGGACCCAACTGACTAGTGGGCCCTCGCACCTTTGCAATCATACACCCAATATCAAATGAAGTTTTCATTTTAATTCCCCCTGCACCGTTGTCCCCTCTGCCCCTGACCACCCTTTTTGGGACAGAGTAGATAAGAGGCGTATGACTTGCCCCATTTGTTTTGACCTGGACCACTCAAAGCAGTGCTGCACCACCATAGACCGAGATGAAGCATACACGCTCAACTCCCCACATTGAGCTCCCATAGCTGACATAAAAACCTTTTTTGAATGGGGCACAATCATCCCTCCACCTCCACCCAAAATGGTAGATGCAACTGCCATAAGTCAACCAATAAGGAACTGACATGACAAACCACCACTCCCACTCCAACTAATCAGGAGCCAGCATGGACCCCAGTAAATTCAAAAAAACCAACCCAGCCACCCAATCCAGACCAACCATATGCTGATCAACCTATCGATTTCAAACAATATGCCCTGGTATTATTTGGAGGAAGTTGATGATTTGGGAAATCCCATCCCTGACTCAGTTGAGGCCCCAGGCCTCAAAATGTACCTAAATGCAGAATATATGACTCAATTCCCAACTCGCTGCTATGCTCTATGATCAGATGCTGATAAATTAAAAAGCGACCACCAACTCACCAAAGAGGCTGTTGCCTCCCCTGATTGTCGCTCCCTCAAAAGGCCATAGCAAAATCAGTTGCAGTCTTGGCAAAGGGGGTACCCGCACCTGTCCTTCCTCCCAAGCAACAAATTCATAAAAAAGAATTCCTCCAATTCCAACAAGTTGCCCACAAGGCAGTACAAAAGGTAGTGATGGTCGAAAATTTGGCCCCAAAACCTGCATTACCAGCAACAACATTGCCACCTTTATCACGCGACCCTAAGTTTTCCCAGAGGCTAAAAAACTCCTTTATGAATATATCACAACCCTCCTCATAGCTTTATTAGAGCTTCCCAAGCCACTTTGCTACATCAACCCCAATTTTGAGGATGCACCCACGCCAATGCTCTCAGCGCTCTTCCAAACACTGTCCAACACAGAGAAGGAAGATGAGCCTCCCAATCCTTACTCACCCCCCACCATGGACGCATAGCAGTTTACCGCATCCAACTTGGTTGGTTAATTTTAGTTTTATTTTATTTTTTTCAATTTGGTTTAAGTGATAAACTCCTCTCTTTCTGCTCATTTAAATTCTAGCATAGTATAAGTCTTTCTCCTCAGAGCTCATTATTGTCCATCCCCTGGTCAGCTTGCCTAAGTCAAATATAAAGAATAACTATGTGTATTTATTAGTGAAGTCTCACATGTAGAAACTAACAGATAATGGTTTTGTACAATCACCTTATAAAAAACTTATTATTAATCTCTTTTGATTCTTAGAGATTTTATACATATAGACTTATGTTAATGAGGATTACCTACTATGATATAGTTACTTACTAAGTATTTCATTGTTCTACCAAAAGAATGTTCTATATGTCAATTTTCTAAAGGGTTTGTGTAAGGGAAAAGGTCCACAGGACGCTCTGTCACTCAAATATAAAAGGGAAAAGTCCATGTAGATGAGTTTGTTTGCATTAAGAAAAAGTGCACTCTAAAAATGTGGGTTGCAATATATTAAGTAAAGTGTTTTAAACAAGATAAAGTAACAATAGTCAAAATATTAAGGGAATAATGATGAAAATCCTAAAAAAGCCAGAGATCCTAGTGGGGAAGTTCAGCACTGGAAGAAATTATGGACTCCAAAAATTCAGACAGGTGGTCCATATCTGCGTTTGAATTTATAGTTGGGGAAATAATTATAAAGGGCTATAGCTAAAAAATTAAGACACTTAAGTTTTCCACAATATGATAAATTACAAGAATATTTAATTAAATTTAAACCAAGATTTAATTTAAATTTTAGTTTAAATCACTGTAAAAAGTTAAACATCCACGAATTTCCCTAGTGTGTAAAATTTATTATAAAATGGTTTGGGTTTCAGAATATTGCCCAAGCCATGAGTTTACCATTTAAAATGACTAAACCAATTAAAAATCTCTATACTTTTAGTTATTTAGCATTTTTTGAAAATTTCTTTTTCAGCCCTTCTGTTTCTCATCTTTTTTTGTCAATGTGTCAGCTGTAATTCTTATTGCACGTGACACCACTTCTACAATAACAGATTTTCTTGACTGGACATTGCTATATTTTTGAAGATAATGCATACTGAGCCTCATGTCAATGAGATTAATAATATAAAAATCGCATCAAGGCTCATCAAAATTTAGCTAAAATTAAAGTTATATTGCATCAAGATACAAAAGATACAATATTGGATCCTTAGATATCATTAAACATTTTGACCTAAGCATTCAATTCTAAGGTATGAAATTAAAGTATATTCCAATTGATGGGTGCTTGGTTTTAATTATTGAAGGAAATCAATATTATATGATGTCAGGCCAACCTTTAATAAGCTTTGATTAGTTTTTGGAATCACGCTTGACACTATACAGCTCAGAAATCTCCCTACTAGCAAATTGATTTATAGCAAACTCCTTCGCAAAACCTGCTGTCTTCTTTCATTAGTTCTGAATTCTAAATTTTATCTAATTTAGTTTTTGGATTTTGCAATTTTTTTAAAGGTATGGTGCAAATTAACAAGGCCGCAGATTATGTGGCATTGGCACTATCATTAGGACTTTGTCAATTTGTGCTCTTCATATTGAGCATCTGTCTATCTCTTGCCAGTAGCATCTTCACTCAGCAAGAGCATTATGTGAAGTACTGACCCTATCTGGTAATAGGTATGGCTGTTACTTTAGCATGTGTTTGGGCATATTTTTAGGATATGAGCATACCAAGATAAATCTGGTCTGTGAATGCAGGTGCCTTAGCAGCCACAATAATAGGCACAAACTACTAATGGCGCCATCAGGTAGAGTTGAGTCATGTGATACTTGGAGGGGGTTTATTTTCTGGAAAAGTAAGAATAAAGGTAATAGTGAAGGTACCTAGTACTGCTTAAACTACTTCATCCAGAGATTTTAAGAGTAGTTTCACCTGTATGTTCTCCTTCAGTTGGAGTTAACAGTTATGAACCTTATGTATTATTTTTTGTATAATAGAAACTTCAGTTTTAGGATAAATACATTTTTACGGAATTTTCTATATAATTTAATAAAATTAAAATAAAGAAGAAACTTTCCTCTCAGCATAACTTTTCAAGAAAAATTAAACAAATTAATAAAAAAATTGAATTTGCTTAAAGTAGTTTTGCTCCAATGTCCTCAAATTCTCTGCCTGCTGCTCCAGCGTGTGGCAGCGGCAAAACTCCCCCGCCATTTTCCATCCAGCAGGAAAATGCACTAGGACTGGTTCACCCAGTCATTTCAAACCTATGGGAAGATTCGTTCCACCCAAGGACCTAGATGCCCAACTTGCTCATACCCAAGCGGTACCTCACTGCCCCCTAGTGCTCCCCCAGAGCAACATGTGCTACAACCTAAGGGTTGAATATGGGAAACTATTCCCATACCATGACCAAGCCATTATTGAAATGGCACAGGCGGTGGTGACACCCAATAGCTTTATTGATTTCCGCCCCTAAAAGGGGTATTTTGACCTCAGCTTCACCTGCAAAGCTGATGCTGCCACTGCAGAAACTGTGCCCCTGGTATTCCAGGGCACCCCTCTCCCTACAACTCAGACTCAGCTCCCAGCGGACACCACTTTGGTGGTCCAGTTTTCTGGTTTTCCCGCCCACCTCCCCCTGCAGTGCTCCACCAGGAGCTGATGGACAGTTTGGCAGCCTATGGCTCCAACCCCAACTTACAATTTATGGTCCCAAATGGGGACACACGACTTGGTGGGCCTTGGGCATATGCCACGATCAGCCCTGAATTTAAAACTGCAGTGTCAATTCCGCCACGCACCATTATTCCCTCAGCGCCCAACCATCCATTTTGGGCCCGCGTCAAGGGTGGGCAGATGATCTGTCTGTCATGTTTTGAGTTAGACCACTTGAAACGCAAGTGCCCCTCCTCAACCACTTCTAGAAGATTGGACGACTCATCCATTAACCTCCAATCTGCTTCCCACCCTGTACAATTTCTGGTATGGGGCACAATTTTACCACCCCCACCCCCAAAGCCTGTTGCTGCAGCTGCACCCGCAGCCACCAATCAGCCTCCTCCTCACCCCAATGCCATAAATAATTCCTCCAATCAAGTATCAGATTGGATCCTAGTTTGATCCCATGCTTCCTCAGATGAATCGCCAAACCTCAACTGTACGCTGATTCCCCAATCCAATTCAACCAAAACCCATGGGAATTATTGGCTGAAATTGACGAATCAGGTAAGTTCATTGAAGAACCATCTCTACAAATCGAGCATTTCATTAATGCAGAATGGGACGCCAAATACCCCCCTTGACTTTATACCCCACAGCCAAATGCCAAATCATTTTGCAGTGATCACCAGCTTGCAGTCAAAGCAGCTGCAACATTAGATTGCCCTCCCCTGCATAAAGCTGTCATTAAATCAGTAGCGATACTCAAAGGAGGAATTTCACCTCCTCTTATCCCCGCAACCTTAACTCCAAAAAGAAAAATCATGGTGAACCAGTATTACAAAAATGCAAACGATGCTATCCAGAACGTGGAAACTATAGCACGAAATCCAAAAGCAAAAATAACCTGAACCAACATTGCCTCGTTTGTTAAGCTCCCAGACGCCTCACAAAGCTGAAAAAGCTTTAACTGAATATCTCAGTGCCATTTATCTAGCTGGCTTCTTCCATGAAATTTCAATCATCAGTGATATCAAACCACATACAGCAGATGCCTCAACTCCAGTACTGACGGCCATGACATGCACTCTACTATGGAAAAAGCTGCTGCCGATGAGGCTACCAAAGATGAGCCCCCTGACCCCCCTCCCCTTCCACCATGGAGGGATAAGCGGCTTCCGCTGCCCACCTGGTTGGTCAGTTTTCAAAGCATTTCACTCAATCCTCTCATTAGGGCGTTTTGTCTAAACCAAGTAGTTATTTTAAATTTTTAATCTAGTTTTAGCTTTGGTTATGTCCATCCCCTGGTTGGCTTGCCTCATATAGATATATAATAAAGAAGAAAAGAACCAAATGCCCTACTATTAGAAGGGTGCTGTGTTTTAGTATTGGACTGGGGAGAGGCGGACTTAACAAGTAATGATGTTTAAGATTAGGACATGTTTTATTCTCACACAATCCTGATAAGGTTTTAAACTTCATGTTTTAATATTGCAGTTAAGAATAATTTAATTGTAACTCTTATTTGGAAGAGTTTGATTCACGTTTTAAACATCAAATTCACTTTGGCGCCATTTGTCTTATCAACTTTATTGATTCTTGTTATTTACTTTTCTATCCATCTTAGACATTATTTGCAGTTTATTTTGCAATATTATCACACGGGGTTGCCTTAAATATCAAGATTTTTCAGTTGAGGATGCTCCATAATGAACCATTTAGTTGAGGGGGAATAGTATTGGCAGTGCTGCCTTTTGCAATCCTCTATAGAACTAAAGCAAAACTTTTCTAACTTTTATATGTTGTTTTGCTGATTCAGAAATAACAATGGTTTTGTGACAAAATTTTGGTTATAAGCAAAAAATTAAAAACAGGGAGGAGCAGCATCTACATACCTTTCATCCACAGTAGGCTTATATCCTCTTGCTGGGTCAATGACAACGCCTTTGTGTTTAGACACTTTGGTTCTAGAGGTGGTCAAGATTTTTTCCAGCTTGATGGCTGCAGCTGTAACCTTACACAGCCTCCACGCTAGTCTGAAAAAGCACCTGATTAATTTGGACCATGTCAAATACATGAGTTACCTTTTTATAAAGATATATTTTGAAATTTATAATTTTTATAACCATTGTTGTTTTTTATAATTTTTAAACCTTTTCATTTTAGTATCTTTTTTATGTTCATCATCATTGTCATAATTAAAGTATAAGTTGGATTAAGATTCTCTAATAGACTCATTTTATAACTTAACAGCCTTGATCCTTGGCGGTGTACCTAATCTTTGGCACTTTTCCTTTTGATGAAGGTATGATAGTCATAGCATTGTATATTTCTTTTAACTTGTTATTTTGCTCCTTTATTAAGGTTCTCTGCTTACAAGTTCTTGAAGATCTGTAATATAGGATTAGTGATCAAATCTATTTACTCAGCGTCATTGATCTTCTGTGAAAAGGTCACAACGTGAGCATCATCAAAGTTAAATGATGCGCATATATTATAGTATTCACATGTTTTGGTAGATGAATTTAATTCATATTCCCCAGGTTGTGGATGTCATGATCTAGTGGGACTAAATTTTACAACACTATTCAAATATGCTTCTACTATGCCCCACCTTTTCCCCTAGATGCGTATTGCTATCTATCTCATTACTGCTAAGTTAAGGGCATTTTGAGTAGTAATGATTCTTTTGATTACAATTATAGCATGTTAAATATGATATAAGGCACTGCTCCCTTTTTAAATCCTACAAACCTTTATTTTCACATGTTGATGGGTCAATAAGCTTTTAACAGCAAAGTATATAGTCAATCAACTCAGAGAGCAGAAATTTGTACAAAATAATGTTGGAGCATATTCAAGAAAAATACAATAAAATTACAATGCATGCTGCAATGCAACCTTACTGTAAAAATTGGCCCAGAACCTGGAAACATGGAGTACTTGATATTCTCAATAAATTTGCAGAAATAATATATTTTTTTACTTTTTTACAAATATTCATAAAGTCACATTTACAAGTAGCCATTATTTTATGCCCCCCAAATCTGTTAAAATTTGTATCTTTGACCTCACAAAGGTAGGGTTGTCACCCAAATATATCATTATGAGTTCTATGTCCCTTTTTTCCAGAAAAGTAAAATTTCTTGTATAACATATTAATCAATAGCTCTTATAACTGAACAATGTAAATCTGTTAATGAAGATAATGACAATTCCATTTTTAAAAAAGTAAATTTTGACAAGATTTTATTGTTGTCCAAGGCAACATTAGTATGCAATGAGTACTACCTTATGGGAGCTAGATAAGACTACATGAGGCCTCCTTGTGGCAAAACTGGAGAAAACTTATAGAAACATGGATGAGTAGCAAACACCAGAACCTAAAGGGGTGCACTAGTTGGGTCCTGTAGTGGCTTGGAAGGGTGTGGGATGGTAGTGATGAGTGTGTTGACCTGTTCTTGTGGGTGTCTACAACTCCCTAAGGGGAAAATACACTCAGGAAGGGGAAAGTACAAGTTGGTCATGGTGCCTGTTAAACAGCTTTCCCACAAATTAGGGTTGCGCAGGTGTGGACCCCAGGACAAGGGAGGGTCAATCCTGGTTGGCTGCGCTTCAGTGCACCTGTCTAAAAGAAATGGCGCGGTTTGTTAAGTTGTCCTGAAGCTTGGTTAGCTGCCAATTTTGGTCAGAATGAGCTGTCTGGTGGCGTAAGTGTTAATGCAAGAAAATAACACGTGATCTGAAAGTTCTTTAAGGCTTTCTGGATAAAAAGGGGCTGTAGAGCAAAACTCAGCTAAAAAAGCAGGTGATAAAAGGGATGGCTTTGGCTTCTCCCCCTCAGTAGTCTTAAACTTGGGGGTCATCAGGTCTTGTCTCCTGCAAGGGAGAGAGAGGCATATCGCATGTCCTGGATGATGCAGACGGCTCCAGTATTTAAACATGGCGGATATATGTCAGTTTCAGGTAGTGTGAACTACATTTAAATCACGTCCAGGTCCGCATTTGGTGGTGCTTAGATTTGCGCAGTCCTAGTGCAGTGGAAGCCATATTAAGGCCTTCATCCTACAAAGTTGTTTGCATTAGGAGTCCTTCAGGGCTTATAAAAATAAAAAAATTGTCTAATATCATGTGTTTCTCAAGTCAGTCTAGAACGCTGGGACTCACGCCCTGGGGAGTTGCACCTGTGGTGGGAAAGGCAACCATAAGTACTGGTACATTTTTTTGTTGCTCAGAAATACATTGTCACTATTTGCTGGAGTGTTGTCTTATAATTTTTGTCTAGATTCTTCATTCATCTGATTGCAATAGCATCTGCCACCTTCTAGCTCTTTGATTTTAACAGAATTTCTTCACTAAGCCTGTATGCTATGGTTATCTAATCTTTAGTGTTGAAAGTTTCTCTTATTGAGTTTTTAACCATGCTTTTAAAAATTTTAATTATCTCAGTTCTGTTTTTTTGGACAAGATTCTTTAATTACTGAAGTATAACTATAGTTCTTTAATAAATCATCTGTCATAATATTCATGAGCACCAGTGTTAAATTATTTTCAACTATGAGAGGCAAATTTTTTTGTCCTTGAGATGAGAGGTGGAGCTTTTCTTGTCTAACATATGAATATACCTGTCAGGGACTGATACTACTTTATCCCAGTTTGTAATAGCAAGCTGTGAACCTGCTAACTCTGAGCTAAAGGTCCAGTATAACAAAGGGAAAATGCGTACCATGTAGAGAATGGCAAGGGCAATTGGGCAGTTTAACCCTAAAGAAGGAAGGATTGCTTCAACCACTTCCATTCCTGTTAAAGCTAGTACACCAGCTATGTTTGGAAGTGGAAGTAATGGAAGAGAGATTTGTTCTGGTATAGGTGTTTCTGCACCCATGGAATAATTGGTTAGACTGTATAGCTTGTTAAATATACAGTATATGGAACTGTTATAATGACAATATGTATTTAAGAAGTTTAACATATGATAATATTTTATTGACCGCAGACTAACCATCTGAATAGTCTAGTTTCTATATCCCGTCCAACTACCTGGACTTTCCTAAGCTTAATTGATTATTTGAATGGAGCACTATAATTCTTTTGAGCTTATGGGATTGTGCCTTCCATGTGATTTTGAAAACAGTAGGAATCGTCTCAGTCTCATTGTAATTTGTTTTGGTGTGATTAATTGACTCAATATCATTGTAATTAGGGTAATTTAAGCGATTAACTGAACGAAACTCATTGCAATCTTTATTTGATATGCAAATAATTGATCTAACTTCAGTACAAATCCTCTTGATATGAAGAATTGCATCTGAAATCTCAGGAATTCCTCTAATGTCAGGCTTTACCCTGACATCATCCCCCACCAGGGCTGAAGCTACCTGCGAGACCTTCTTCTTCCATTTCTTTAACAGATTGCCTGCATTCTTTAAGTTCTCCTCAGGCTCCCAAGTGCTCTCTTCTGCAGGATATCCAGCCCACTTGACCAGGAATTGCATTGTCCCACAATGCTTACATCTTCCAATTATAGCCCCTACCTCATACTCTGGATATGGACTATCAATCAGAGGGGGGCAGTGCTTTTAAATTTCTGATGAGGTAATGAACTTTTTTTTGTACAAGAGTGATCGATGAAAGACATCATGAATTTTCCATTCTTCAGGTAAAGAAACTTGGTAGGCAACCTTCCCAATGACCTCCTTTATCCTATATAGCCCTACATGCCGATGGGCTATTTCCGGCATGGTACATCCAATGGAACATTGCGAGCATCCAAATAAACTTCACTCCCAACTTCCAACATCTTTCAAGGCACTCTTTTTTTATCTTCAAAATCCTTGTAGGTCTGCACTGCTCGAGTTAAATTTGCTTGACATATTGCATGGGTCTGATGAATATCTTCAGAAATTCTCTTCCTGATGGATTGTTCACTTCAGTAGTTGGCAGTGGTTCCCAACTCATGTCATATCCATAGTTAGCCTTAAAAGGTGACATTCCAATGGAGGCATGGTCCATGTTGTTGTAACAAAACTGAGCCATTGGTAACAGCTCAACCCAATTATCCTGCTCAGCATTCACATAACATCTCAAGTACTGCTCCAGCACCTGATTGACCCGCTCAGTTTGTCCATCTGTTTGAGGATGATATGCAGTAGACAGGCATCTCTTAATTCCAAGATCTGACATAACCTGCTTCCAAAAGCGAGAAGTGAACTGTGGGCCTCTGTCAGAGATAACCTCCTTGGGTATTCCGTGATATAAAAAAACCTTCTTTATAAATAGCTGGGCTGTCTCTTTGGCTGTGACATTGGTGGTCATAGGAATGAAGTGAGCCATTTTTGTGAAATGGTCAACTACCACTAAAACTGAATTATACCCCTGAGAACGGGGTAGCTCAACGATGAAATCTAAGGTAACTGATTCCCAAGGCTTATGAGAAAACTTCAATGGTTCCAACTGACCTTCAGGATGGCCCCTCCTAGCCTTAGTACGCCCACAAATCTCACATCCAGCCAGGTACTTACTAACATCTCTAACCAGCCCAGGCCAGCGGTAAGTTCTCTGGATGAGAGTTACCATCTTATTTCGTCCAGGATGTCCAGCCATTCCTGAGTCATGGTATTCACATAATATTTCCATTCGTTGGGACCCTTTAGGAACATAAAGGCATTTCTTCCAACAGACCAAATTTCCTTTCAGAGAGTATTCCTTGAGGTACCATCCACTATTCAAATCCTGACTCAGGTCAGCCTTCACACCTTGACAAAACGCATCTTCTTTCTGGGCTTTCAAAATACTATCTTCCCGTCCCACCAAAATCATGTGAGAGAGCTGATCCACTGGGTTCCGTGTTTTTAGTAAAACCTGTGTGTTATATTCTGTGATCTCCCCTTCTGCAGGCATTAAATCAGGGCGACGACTTAGAGAATCTGGGACCACATTAACCTTCCCAGGCTTGTATCCAATTTCCAGGTCATAATCAGCAAGGGTAAGGGCCCATCTAGCTTGCCGCTGATTTAGCTGGCGCGGAGTAAAGAAGTATGTCAGGTTCTTATGGTCAGTCATGATCTTCACAGGGTGTTTTGCCCCACACAAGTACCGTCGCCAGTGTTTAAGGGTCTGAACAATTGCCAGCATCTCTTTGTCATAGATAGGGTAGTTACATTCAGCGGGGATAAACTTTTTGGAATAGTAGGCTATGGGATGAAGCCTACTATCATCCCCCTCCTGCAATAAAACCCCCCAAGTGCATATCCAGAAGCGTCAGTCTCAACCACGAAGGGCTTATCATAGTTGGGCATGGACAACACTGGTGCAGAAACAAAGGCAGACTTTAAGTCAGCAAAAGATTTTTCCGCCGCTTGGGACCATTTATACGGAACACCATCTGATGTGAGCCGTGTCAAGGGTAATGCAATAGAAGAAAAGCCTTTGATAAAATCCCTACAAAAGTTTGCCAAACCCAAGAAACTGCGAACTTCCTTCCAACTATTAGGTGTAGGCCAGGATGTGATAGCATCTACTTTGCTAGATGCCATGGTAAACCCACTCTTTCCAACAACATAACCAAGAAATTCAACTTTTTCCTGAGCAAACTCACACTTTGAAAGCTTGACATGAAGGTTATACTCCTGGAATTTCTTAAAGATCAATTGCAGATGTCGAAGGTGTTCCTCTTGAGACTTGCTATACACCAAAATATCGTCCAGGTAAGCCACGCAGAACTGGTCCATGTACCCACCCAAAACTGTATTGATCATTTGTTGAAATGTACTTGGTGCGTTGCAAAGGCCAAACGGCATGACAAGATACTCAAACAACCCAAACCGCGTCTTGAAAGCCGTTTTCCATTCATCACCTTCCTTAATCCTGATCTGGTTAAATGCATCCCTCAGATCCACCTTTGAAAAGATAGTAGCCCCAGAAAACTGATCGCTCAAGTAGTCAGCATCAGGTAAAGGGTATCTGTTCTTTATGGTGATATCATTCAACTTTTGATAATTTACGCAGGGTCGCAAACCTCCATCTTTCTTGCTTACAAATAAAAGTGGAGATGAACATGGAGACCGAGAAACTCGAATGAAACCCTTTTCCAACATAGTATCCAAGTACTCGCGTAATGCCACCTGTTCCCGTTGGTTGCAGCTATATATTGGTCCATGAGTAGGCTGCTTCCCTTCTATCAAGTCTATTGAATGATCAAAAAGGCTATGGGATGGCAGAATCTTCGCCTCTTCTTCACTAAACACTTCAGACCATGCTTTAAGATATGCTGGAATCATTCCTTTGCATGCCTCCAATAGAACCTTGAGAGATTCTGCAGCATACAACCCTGGAAACATACCTTTACTCAACGCCCATTCTTCTCTCTTTCCATTCACTTCAACTGTGACATTGTTTCTGCCATAGTCATGTTGGAGTTCCATCTGGCCTAACCATGGAAAGCCAAGGATTACAGGCTGGGGAGTACTCTTTAGAATCCAAAATTTAATCTCAAATTTCAGGGGAACCGATTAATAAACTTATAGGATGTGCACAACAGTAGGCAATGGACTGCTCCCCATTTCCCAGGGTTATGGTCAGTGTTCTAGTCCCAGTTGAAATCCTCATGGCTCATGTTGATAATTTGCTTTTTGTAAGGAGACTCTTGCCACATGGGAGTTCTACCCATAACCAGGTTTGCAGTGAGTCCAAGCAATTCTTTTAAAGGCAGGGTGATGGGGTGGTGTCTGATCAAATCTGACATATGACTTTCTAACCCTTGTCTGAAGTAAAGTGCTCCCATTTCATCGTCTAACTCAGTCTTCTAGAAGATCTCAAGAAAATTTTTCTTATATCTCTCAACAGTTTGACCTTCCTGCCGAAGGTTCATCAAAGCAATGTGTGACTGTAATCTGGTACTAGCAAGAGTTGCTGCATCCAGCAACTGGCTTTTAAACTCTTCATAATTCATGCACAAATTCTCATTTTCTTCCAAAGCTTTGGTAAACCAACCCAAAGCATCTCCAGAGAGCTGAGAGCCCACCGCCATTACCTTTCATGCATTATCTGAGTAGTTCTCAGGATATGCTTTAAAATGCGCTCCCAACAATGTAAGTCCTCCTTTCACATCAGCTAATGTTAATTTTTGAGGTAATGGAACCATAGGATAGTTCATGGGCGCATGGTTAGCCACAGTCACTGTCTGAACTTGACTTGGTCCTATTGCTTCTTTATAAATTGAATCATCTTGTTTTATGTAGAAAAACATTCGTGTCAATGTCTGGTAACCTTTCTTCAATAAAGCAAATGATAAAGCTCCCAGTAATAAAAATGCGGCAGGATATACTTTGTAAAACTTGGCGGTCAAATTATCAGGTACTGATACTACTTTATCCCAGTTTGTCATAGCAAGCTGTGAACCTGCTAACCCTGAGCTAAAGGTCCAGTATAACAAAGGGGAAACGTGTACCATGTAAAGAATGGCAAGGCAATTGGGCAGTTTAACCCTAAAGAAGGAAGGATTGCTTCAACCACTTCCATTCCTGTTAAAGCTAGTACACCAGCTATGTTTGGAAGTGGAAGTAATGGAAGAGAGATTTGTTCTGGTATAGGTGTTTCTGCACCCATGGAATAATTGGTTAGACTGTATAGCTTGTTAAATATACAGTATATGGAACTGTTATAATGAAAATATGTATTTAAGAAGTTTAGCATATGATAATATTTTATTGACCGCAGACTAACCATCTGAATAGTCTAGTTTTATATCCCATCCAACTACCTGGACTTTCCTAAGCTTAATTGATTATTTGAATGGAGCACTATAATTCTTTTGAGCTTATGGGATTGTGCCTTCCATGTGATTTTGAAAACAGTAGGAATCGTCTCAGTCTCATTGTAATTTGTTTTGGTGTGATTAATTGACTCAATATCATTGTAATTAGGGTAATTTAAGCGATTAACTGAATGAAACTCATTGCAATCATTATTTGATATGCAAATAATTGATCTAACTTCAGTACAAATCCTCTTGATATGAAGAATTGCATCTGAAATCTCAGGAATTCCTCTAATGTCAGGCTTTACCCTGACAATACCAGCCTTGACAAATGGTTTACATAAATAAAGTAATACAAGTTTTTTTTGATTCTGACAAGGATCTTTTTTCACTACATTAATATGGCAACCCATTCTATATTCTCCAAAAATTAGCAGCAATGTTATCAGAAAATATTGTATAAATGTATTTTAAAACTAATTGTGCTTTATAAAAATTTGTTGTCATTAATAAGCTCAACTCTGTTATCCTCTTGACCTCTTCAACCTGCTTTTATACCAAAAATGGTAGTCTATAAGAATTCCTTCTAAAATATGCACCCTCACTCTTTCCCCTCCTATCACATCCACTAAAACAGTGGCAAATGAGAAATGATTTTTTGGATGAATTCTTTGCATAAGAAACTTTCTGCTGTATCCCAGCTGTGCTACACTTTTACTGTGCTTAAATTATCTGGTTTGTTCAGAATTAAGCCATCTATAATCTTATTAACATCCAATTAAAGGTGCGTTATATTTGGGTTGGGACCATCTAGTACTAAAAAAAGGTGCGTTATATTTTTTTATAATAATCGCCTTTGGCACTAATTACAAGAGCTTAGCGCCCCTATATCAGATACAAAAAAAAGATATTAATGTTGTTGGATAATTAAGCACAATTTAAAGCTTAAACATAAACCTAAAGAGCTATGAGACAAATTTCCTGGGTTTTATTTGAGCCAATGTGGATATATAAGAGCGCGTCGCCCACATTATCTCATATCTTTTGATAAATTTTCATATCGTGTGTCATTTAAAATATTAAAAAAATTAATCCAATTGATTTTCCTTAAGGCTTAAGCCATTTAAGACGATTTAAAGAAATAAAGCTATTGATTAATGTCTTTTTATATTCTATACAGCTAAACTTTCAACAATTGGTGTATCCATCTGTCTATGGCTTGGTATGTCCCCCTGAAGCTTGTTAAGTTTATCAGCGATCAAATCTAAAACGTGAAATACTTAAATATAATTGATTGGAACTGTTTCATTTGTGTTTAACAGCAGCTTCAGTGCATTTAATCCAATTGGACACATGATTCATGAAGCTCTCAGCTGCGGCTCCATGTGTATTGACATTGTAATTTATATGGTGGTTAGGCCTCTGCAAATTTAAAATCAAATATGCCTGAGGAAGTAAAATGTTTGATTGCAGCACAACTCAGTCTTAATATCCGTTTGTCTCTACATCACTTCTTTTCATGTAACCCCTCTATTTCTGACTTCCAAAAAGGTACAATTGAGGCAATTAAAAAGATAATGTTTATCTGTGACTGCTTCCCTTCCTTGAGTTAGGATCAACTAGTACTAAAAGATTATGTAATCCAATCTTCTGCACATGTTTAAAGACTAACAGGTCTCATATTATAATGTTGTGGTTATCCAGCACAAGGAGTAGTTAGTAATTACAAGGGTGAACGCGTTAAGTAAATATTTGCAAGATGTTCTGATATGTATTAAGTCTTCTGATAGGGACTATTGTTGTAAAATTTTTAAGATAAGAAGTTCTCTTAAAATTGATTTATCTTTATGACATAATTCATAACCATGAATCTTTTCTCTGGCAAACTGGTTACCAGGAAGAACCTCATATGAGCCATTTTATGAATCCATTAATCTTGTCAGAAGTAACATTGTCTGATCTTTTCATGCGAAAATGAAGCAAAAGCCAGATAGGCCACAAGTTTTATATGTTTTGGCGCCTACTCCTAGTCATAGGGTAATTATGGAAAAAAAGTGTACTTTCATCTGTGATTTTTATATCTTCTACTATATACCTTGAAATTTTACCCACAAGGCTTTAGCAGGAATTTTAGAAGTAATTGAGGCCAGAGTTATATGATACAATGTTTCAAGTGAGATGAGGATTGGTGAAGTGGTTAAATTAGTGGCCCCTATAGTGATAACAACTGATTTAAAACTGTAATAAGTGCACCTGAAGTTTTGAAACTACTAAAAACAGAAAAGAAATGGGAGGATAATACTCCTCTTTAAGGTAAGGATAAAGAAGTGATAAGTAGATGATAAAAGGTATATTATGATTGGCAAAGTCACACCTTTGAATTACTTTGGGATAAGATCCACTAAACTCCCATCAGCATTGCTACTGAAAATTATCATAAATATATTTATGTCTCCCATAGGCTGCCCTAAAATCGCTGTAAAGCCTAACTAGTGCTAGTACAGTAATTCCATAATTTAGAGCTTAGTCTATGTTGTAATTGGTTTGAAAAACCATCAGTTTGTATAATTTATTAATTGTATGACTATTTTATACTTAGCTAAAGGATTTGATTGAGATTATTTTTCCCTGCGCCAACAATTTATATGAAGTGGCTAAAATTACAAAAAAATTACTGTCAGCAACCTTAGCCGCTTCCATTGGATTAGTGTTGTTATGGCAGAAAATTGAGTCCTCAGTCCCCAATTGTGCAACTCAATCCCCTTAATATCTGGATTACCTTGAGCTGTGGGCCTAATTATCATATCACCCATTATATAGTATTTTTTCTGATCATTATTCTGCCCATTCTAGCGTAAAACTTGTCATTAAACAGGCTTACAAAGATTCTCCTGAGCTTTTCTTACAAATTCATGAATCTAATAGGCTGACTGCTGATAAAAAATTCTTAAAAGTTGAAGACTTAGTTTACCTGTTATTCTTCATTATGTGATTTTCCCAAAATTCCTTAGTGCTGTTCTGCTGTCATAAAGTTCACCAATTAGAATCATGAATGAGAAAAATATATCAGAAGGATTCTACCGTTGGGATAAAGATCTTATTGACGTTAGCTGGTCTAAAAAGCCTACTACTAAAAGAATATCATTTATTGCAAAAACCCTAATCTACTTGTAGTAGTAAATACTATTGTGCGCTTAGCTTCTATGTTTTAAATAAAACTTAAATGTGACAAATAAAGATTTTCTCTTTTGGAATATCCAAGGACGTTGTCTTCATACAACGCCTTACATTTGTGTGATTACTGATCTGTGCACTTGGGATATGACGTCCCTGCACCAATCACAATAGGCTCCTTTGCCAAAATTTGTATTGGCACTAGACAAGCGCTAGACATTTATCTATTTGGTCATATATTATGGTTCTTGTCTCTGAATTAGAAAGCACATATATCAACTATAATTAACGTCATATTGGATACTCTATATAAAATATTGTTTTTTCATGTGAACTATTTTTCAACCATAGTAGGTGAGCAGGCTGTATAGGTTTATATCATTGTAGCAACGTAAGTTCTCGCCAGCATGGCAGTAATTTAATTATTATCAAATTAACTAATAGGTAGCTAGGCTATTGTTTGTTACCCAAATTTTGGCAAACATGATTTTGACATATTCTCCTGTATATAAATCATTAGTATTAAAGTCTCTTTAAGACAAATTTTACTTTTTAACACACTTCCCAAAGATTTTAAAGTTACAATATATTGGTGCCAGTCCTTTAAACAGCTATATTTTTTTCTTGTAGCCATTTGCATTTTACATCAATAGTATTACTTATTCCAGATTCTCACTATTGGTGAAAATTTTTACTAATTTAAGATTCTTATCCATTGCATTTTACAAACCTATTAATTTTAAAAATTTGTGCCAAAAAAATATTTAGCGTCATCTTCAGCCTTGAGAGCTCTTATTCGTGATGGTACTACTATCTCTTTGATGCTCCTGGTGCATAGTAAACCAGTGTTAGCTTTGGTGTTATCTTCTTCTACTTATTCACCCTCATTATGGAGGTTTACCCAGCTCACTGCTGTGGAAGGTTCTTTATCCTTCTTCAGGTGTTTACTTTAGTCATGATTATTATGGAAATGTTTTCCACCAATGACTTGAGTGATTGAACTTGCTACACCAAATTATCTATGTTGTGTTTGTTGATCAGTTTGCGTAGCTTCTATTTCTTTTATCATCTTTATCTTTCGCCATGAAAACAGAATTGATACTATTACAAGAAAATGGTATCCATTTATTTTATACTCACTTTTGTAGATCCCTTATACATTTAAGAATACTCTCTTAACATCCTTTAAAAATTATTTTTTTAGGGATAACGTCATAAACAAATCATTTGGAGTGGTAATTGAGTAAACTAAGAAGAAAGATATCTGCATTCAACAAATCTAATATTCCAGTGTTCCAAATCTTTTAGTCCTATATAGAAGCTTTTTCCCCATAGTTGTTAGACAACTCATTCTTTTCTCGTGTTATAAAAAAGGAATTTTTTTGTTAAGCATCTAAAGAGCTTCTAAGTAAGTAAGTCATTTGGTTTCCTCCATATAGTAGCCATTATAATCTAGCGCTTAAAACTTCTTTAGACTTACAATTAGCTTAAGATGTTATGAGACTTCTGTCAGTTACTAGCTCCGTCCATTTCATTCTCGTTTATCTTTAAAAAGCCTTCACTTTTTACTTCAATTTAGGTAACATGGTCTTAGAATAGGGCTTAAATATGAGTCTTACGTAGTAGGTTCATCCCATACCAGCTGAGTTTAGGATGAGTTCCCTACTGAGCTTTCTACAATTTGGCTAGCAAGTAATTTGGGGTTCTTTGATAAAGGTGCCTTCAACTTAGCGCTGTCTTATTCCAGGGTGTCTTACATGCTCAGCAATTCTCAGATTCTTATCCTTCTGGTTTATTCATTAACATTTTTAATGTTTTCATCTTTTAAATACTACACCTACTTTCAACATATAATGACTGATCTAAAGTTAGCAATAAGTGTTGTAGACTTAACAAGTGAAAAGCTGCGCTGCAAGAGTATTGAAAAGTATAGATTTTTAAGTAAGGTACTCCATTAGCTCAACTACTTCTTGCTCCATAGCCATTACCAATGCTAGAGTTTTCATATTTGGAAATTGGTAGGCTTTTGCTTAATCCACCGCTTAATCTGAGATTTTTTTCTGTTGCATAAAAATCAGCATTGTTTTACTCATTGTTTCAATTTTGGTTTTCCACTAGAATAACGTGATGCTTACCTCATTAGTGAGCCCTCTATATGGTAATTTTGGTGGTGATAGCACCAAATTAGTTTCAGGTTAGGCAAGTGCAACTCTTTTGCAGAAGTTAAGCTTAATATGTTCTTTTTTAAAGTTGAATTAGTACTGACACACCTTTAGCCTGATAGAGTCCAACATAACATCTTCAGATTGTCCCAAGAGTAGTTATAGAAGTTTTACTTTTTAATTGAAAAAAATAAAAAATAGACTAAGAATAAATTAAAATTTTGTCTACAAATTGACTTTATTTAATAATATATAGAGAGGTTATATATCCAAATTTACAATATTAGAAAGCAATGTAAAAGATTGTAATGTATTCGAATATGTAAGTGTTGAACTAATGGGCATGGCTAATTTTTTGCCCTGGTCGGGCTTTATTGATATTATAATGCGTTAAGACCATCTGTAGTATCTGTTTGATATCAAAGACCCACTTCTTGTGTCCACATGCTTTTGGAAAGTGGCAGATAAAGTTTAAAATGGCCTGCCAGTCAGGATGTAAACCCAAAAGTGAGCCAGAATGCCAGGGGCATTGCCACTAAAATGACGTTTAAATGTGCTAGGAGATTTATAACCAAGGAGTGCCAACAGAACGCAAATGTAAAAAGTAAACTGGCAAAAAATTAGACTGTTGCAGTCCCAAGGCTAATGAGTCTGGAAGTAGAGAGTTGCAAGACCAGATTGGGTGGTTTGGTTTCCCCTAGGAGAACTAGGTATGGCAACATTGGCGATGGTGTAGATTCTTGCCTGGAGTGGGGACAACTTCGTTTATAAAATGCCGAGATACTGGTGGTAGATTGCCTCAGCAATCAGTGAGAATTTTACAAAGTTCTTGACATGATAGGCTAATTAACCGCGGTGGGGACCAAAGTTAGTAACATTACTGGGAAGGCCCAGTAAATACAAAGCCTGAGATTTCACATTGAGATGTTTTTGGGGTTTGGTCAAGAAAAATTTGAGCTTTTTAAAAATAAATTGGAGTGCGTGAAGATTTTTTTAATAAAAATTAAAATAATAGAATCAACTGTCAATTTTCTCATTGTATTATGACTGGTTAAAAAGCTGATTGATTGGAAAATAGCTTGGGAAAGCGTGGGATCAGGGCTCTTAAAATGAAACCAACCCAGTGAATTTCAAGAGAGGGGAAAAACTAACTAATTTGGAACCAAACTTAAAAAGTATTGGCGGCGGACCAAGTCGCCATGGGTCATCCACATATGCCCAAATGCAAATTGCCGCAGTTCTGACAGTTTGAGTAGTGTCGTTTTTTCCAATAGGCAACGGGAGCCTCCCAATGCCACTCTGTGTAGGGGCTGTCCCAAGAGGTTGGGATCAGGTTTGGGGTGCCCACCCGCCTGCATCTGGTCACCCAGGCATCTTTTTGATCAAATGAGATTTGTCAGATGGAGTTTTCAATTCTTTCAGGGAGGGTAAGAGCTGATGGCTACTTTTATTAATAGCCTAATGCTATTGTCAAGTTTTAAAAAAGATTTAACACTTGACGCTATATTAGCCAAAGGTACCTGGACGTTGGGCTTTGTTGTTAAAGGTTTGGTGCTGTCAGCCATATTTGGCCCCTTCAACCCAGGTGGGTGCTAATTCTTTGACAACTCAACATAAATTCCCCTAATTTGCCATACCAAATTCCTCTGAGTTTTTATACCAGGATAGGTGGTGGGGTAATCAAAGGGTAAGCTGTGATCCATTGCTCATCCACCACATTTGTGAGGTCGCCTTGGGAGATGAGAGGGGCAGCTGGCCTTCTTGGACCTTCTTTGTATGGGAAAGGGAATGCCACTCTGTTCAAGCGGAGGGGGCTCTCTCCCAGATAAACATGTATCATTATTAATTGTACAATTTTCATATAAATGTAAATTTTTTTCATAAAGATCCTTGGATACCTCACTAGGATAATATATATGGTTATGTAAATGTCTGTTAAGATTTTACAAGTAGCTTGTTGTTAATAGTCATGGTTCATTTGAACATTTAGCTTTTATAAAAATTATACAAATGAATCTTGTTGCTACATCTAAATTACCATCACTGTAAACACTAAAAATTCATTTCTCTGTGATCTATTGGTGAAATTGTTTTCCCTCACATTTTTATCTTCAATATACTCATCTGGGCTTAAAGCTTATGCATCCTCTTGATTCTTAGGGTCATTCCAAAGGTCCTCTAAAGCCACCATTAAATTTTTAGATGAGAGTTTTTTATTGCTACTAGCATCTGACTACATAACATACGAAATCCCTTTAAGTGAAGAGGGATATGAGAATTTTGTGGGTACATGGAAAATCTCTTATCTGCAACATTGTTCACAAGATATAAAATTTATTGATAATCAAAATATGAATGTTCTATAAAGCTTTAGGAAAAAGTAAATAAGAAATAATCTCACTTATGAGTGTATTAGACTATATACAAAGAACAAGTTTTGCAGAGACAGCGCTATTCAAAGAAAATGATATTTATTGGGAGTACCATCTCAAGTTGCAGGATTTATTAGCTTCTGTACTATAAATAGTAAATATTAATGTGAATTTTTACAAAGAAGGCAGTCAGAAAAGTTAATGAGATATACTACTGTTATCTACTCTATATCTAACCTAAAAACTTTGTTTGAAACTTTTAATTTGTGGCGTGATTCTCCCTTAGAGATTCGGCGTCCAACTGTAGGAAAATATTTCTTTTTTTACATCTTATACATATAAATAATGCCATAACTTAGTTTTTTAAGAGTTGAGGTTCATGGCATTTACATATCACCATATGTTTAAGTAAAAGTAGGGCTTAAAAGAAGAAAAGGGACATCATTGCGCTCTTATTTGTAGATGAGAAATAAAACTGAATTAAAAACTCAAACATAGTGCCATAGCGGCTATCCTAAGAGGTCATTTCAGATGAGGAGGGTCGTCAGAGTCTTTTTGTTCTTCATGAGCCTGAGGGCACAATGAGAGCAGATAAAATTGGCGTTTATAGTATAAGTAGAAGGTGTAAAGATGTTAGACTAAGATGATCAAATATGCACGCGGTGTGCAGCGCCTTGATGTAGTTGACAAGCTAAGGCTTTGCATATTTCATCAGCTTTAGCACAAACAAAAATACTTTAGCTTTAAATTATTTGGGAGTTGTGGGACTCAAACATCCACAAATTGGTAGAGTCAGAATTTGAGCAGCTTGTGGCAAACGCAAGCTCATTGATTTTTTCTGGCCTCTTCTGGGAAGTCATTCAGGAAAGTAGACAGGTAATTCTGTTGGTGAGTGGCTCCATGGCCAAGTGAAGGGCTTGACGACAACAGTATTTGGGAGGCAGCAGTCACTTATATAACAAGATGAGGTAGGACTTGTAAACAGATTTACCCTTGAAGGGTAGTTTCTGTGGTGGGGAGCAGTATTAAGAAGCAAGTTGGATAGTTCAGGAAAATCCAAGCTGGGAGTATGGCATATGGTTAGTCAGCGTCACAACAATTTAAGGGATTTAAACATATCACAAATTTGTAAACAGAGGCCTGAAACAGGAGTTGATTGACAGAAACAGGAGTTTTTGGCCAAGATCTAACACCCAAGGTAATTTTCCTAGAATTGAGCAGATTTTCCTGCAAAATTTGAGAATATTGGTCATAAATGGCTGCCACAGAGGGAGCCGCACCAAAAGTGTTTGAATAGAAGAGTATAGAACTATATAAGAAAATCCTACCAGATTTGTGGCAAGGCCAACTCTTGAAGGAGGAGGGGTGGAGGCTGCTGTGGTGGTAAGGAAAAGATATGTGCTTCAAATGGGTAAGTTTTTGACACACAGGAAAGATATTTTTTCAATGAGGGCCCATAATGGGTGGTCAGGGTGGAGTGAATCATGGTGCAGGGGGAAATGGAATGGCTAGTGTCCTGATAAAAGGATCAATTGTTGCAAAGACACAAGGCCTTGCGAGGCATCTGGCCCCATTTTGAACCACAAACCGGATGATGGGTTTGATGCCATAAGCGGCCAAACCCTCCAGGAGCTCCTAAAGAAGTTGCTCAAGAGTAAAGGTGGCATTGTTGGATAGTTGTCTGGGCCACCAGAGTGGCATCTGCAAGCAGCTGAGTGTAAGTCGTTGGGTGGAGATTAGTTTATAGAAAGGGTGGCATTGCAATGACCATGGCTTGGGCCTCACTATACAAGCCCAGGTCAAAGTACCAATTGAAAGAGCATATCATATTTAAACAGTATGTTGAACACTGACCGAGCCATCTTGAGCCCATACATAAACCAAAGGCTGAAGCATAGGTTGCTTTAAAGGAGCACCAGGGGTCCATAAATGATTACCTGAAAGCACACAAGGTGGTGTTTGGTCTTAAAGGGGAACAAAGTGGCTAGGGAAATTAGAACTAGCAGAGCTAGCTCAGACGCTGTTTGGCAGCGGCCAAAAACACCAGGAGGCGGCAAACCACCACCTCACATAAAAGCAGCAGGCGTCAAGCTCAATAACATTTGAATCACAATATGGTGTAGAAGCTACAATTATTTATTTGAGGCAAGCTGACCAGAGAACAGGCATTACCAAAAAGTGAGAAAGAAAGAATTGACATGAAACCTGAGCAGGGTCAACTCCATCAAAGAAAGTTTTTTGACAATCAGATTGGGGCTCAGATTTTTCTGGCTACATCATGGGTAAGGTTTTCGTGTTATTAGACCTATTGACCGCCAATAGCTCCTTTGGCTGGCACCCCAATCGATGTGCAAAGGGCAGGAATTGAACCTGCAACCTTCAGGTTGGTGGCCGTATGCCCTAACAAATCACCTTCCACCTCTGGAGTAACAGCTACAGTTGTTGTAAATAAACTAAATAGTTACATTTATTACTAGTTAAGTGATCATAGATAATATTTATACAACCAAAGAAAGAAAAAATTAAAAAAATAAAAGTGAATACTGTGGATATTTAGAACATTGGAAGGCAGGTGTAGAAAATTGAAAGAATAAATTTTTTGATATTAGTTTTGCATATGCCTCAAAAATTTTCAGTTCAAAATTTATTGAACTCTTGAAAATTAAAAAAAATCTCAACAGAAAAACCCAAAATGCGAGACTCAATGAACTTGAATTTACTAAAGTTCTGGAGATATACTAAATAATTAAAACAGAAAGTCCATTCAGTAGTTGATTATTCTTCCCATTGAGTCTCTAAAAGAGGGTCTGATCCAAAAGGTTTTAAAAATGAGGTTGACCATTGGATCAATAAATGGAGGCTCAAAAGTGAAGGGGACACTGAATCTTGAGCCTCTAGTTGGCCTCACCAACCAAACCATAAACTTAAATTTTAAAGGGGGTAAAAACCATTTAGTAATACTAAGGATTCCATTAAAAATTGGATAGCTTAAATTTTACTGGGAGATATCCTACTTCACTGTATAGAGAAATCCTCTATCAGATGAAGCACTGTCAAGAGAGTGTCTGTAACTCGCTCATTCCCAGAAAGGTGATGTGGGATGCAAACCCACATTGTTAGGGAACTAGCCGTTAGGAGAATAGGAAATAAGGCACCTTGAACGGTGCCTGTGCAAAAGGTACCCCAGGCAAGGGTGTAGAGCGCAACATATAGTACCAGGTAAGTGAGAAACATCACAGCTTGAGTGGACCCCAGAGGGGAGTCCATAATCAAGTGTAACTTGGCGCCAGTAGGCTTGGGTGCCTTGATCTGGAGGGGACCTGGGCGGCCCAAGGAAGCACCTGGGATTTTGGTAAATTGTGATAAAAGGTAGTGGCCACTTAGGTGGAGACCTCCCTGAAGAGGTCCACCACCAAGTTCGCCCAAGGAACCATTAGTAAAACATAAAATAATGGGAAAATTTATCTAAGAAAAGTTGACCAACAAGGAATGTTGGTCACAAAAAATGTATTTAAAGTGGGCCAGGAAATTAAGGTTCTTCAGAAGTTCGCCAAAGCCTTGATGCTTCAATAAACAGACGCTTCCATCCATTTTTGTAAAATACACTGAAAGTGCCTTCGCTCAAGTAATCAATTGAAGCCATATTTTACCCAATCTTAAAATTTCATAACTCAAACAGGATTTGAACCCTTGCTCTCCAATTAACTGAATTGAACTATCTTCATTTGTAATGTAAATCGTTTGTTTCAGTGCCTGGGCCGAGATAAGAGGCTGGGCGTTTTTCACCCCATTAGTATCAACCTGGGCATGCTTTGCTTGCACCCAGCGTTTATCTAAGGTGTGTTTCAGGTCAGGAAGAGCCTGAAGTTTCACCTTCTGGGCCTCCTGACGCCTACCCTTATCTTTAGCATCAGTTCCCACTATTAAGTCATCCAACCATGACAAGCACCTGAATTAGGGAGCTTGATAAAAAAGAACTCTTAAAAGAAGGTTGAAATGAAGAAGTGGTTATATCTGAGTTCATAATGACTGAATTAGTTGAACTTAACCCAAATCTCTATTTTATATCATATTTCTCTATTTTATTAGGTATATAAAATTAATTTATCTTACCATATTAAAATTAATCTACTATGCAAAATCATAATAGATTATCCTTGTATTTCACTTTTTTAAAGTGAAAATTTTCCATAAACCTGGTGAGGATCAGTATAGATTAGAACCAGCAATAACCATTATTCGGTTCTTCTTTAAAAGGCCCTTGCAAAGAACATTGTTAAGGTTGAGTTTATATATAAAAGAGCTTAACCTTTATAAAGAAGCTTTGGTAAAGAAGCCAAAATATGAATTTATTATTAAAATGGTGACAGAGCGCACAGACAACGAGTCTGCCATTGGAGTAGTCTAAACTATAGATATTAAAAAATTGCTGGAATGATAATTATGCAAAAAGTAACTCACCAAGATAACCTTTAATCTATCTACAACATTAGATATTTTTTGTCTAGTTGGTGGTAATCACAACTCCTGATAGAAATTTGGCCTTATTCTTTATTAAGATATAATGAGCAAGGGTTGAGAGCAGACTTCTATTTGGCAGTTTAGTTAAATGATTTCCTTACATGTGAGAAAAAAACAATATAAAAACTGCTAGCAATGTGGGATATGAGCTATCAAAATATAGGAGCTTTCCTTTATGTACTTTGTTTCTTTTTATAGGATAAGAGTTAGTGGGCACCATCTGGCTTGTTTATTTTTATGTAAAGCCTTACAGATAGTAATATAGGACTAAAATTACATGATTTAAATTTTTAGGGTTTCTTATCATGTGAAGTGAAGCTCAAAAATTATTAAGCAGCTTGGTCTGATTATACCACTATCATAGCATGAAGAAAGAAAAAATGAAATAATAATATAAATTATCAACTTTCTCAGATTTTACATTTAATATAATGAGCCAAAATTGTTATAAAAGCCTAATACTAAGAGGAAGTGGCATAGCCATATAAAAGCAAAAGTTCAATTTTAGTACTACATAAAATTTATTTATAGTAAAAAATGGCTGCAAAACGCAACTAAAAACTATTAAGATTTCCAAGATGGGATTCTGTTAAAACATTGGAAGCTTATATTAAACTTCAGATAACCTCAAGGCACAATGGTGAGCACACTCCTAGGGGTCAAAATAATATTTGTGGTATGTTTTCAGGAAAAAAACTTATATAATCTGATAAACTATTGATGCACAAATGAGTTGTTTGACATTGCGCACCAAAGCAATTTTCACCAAGGTCTAAAAGGTAAGTGCTCTTTAAAGTCACATTACAAATCAAAAAGCCACAAATGATGTTGGTACAGTTGTGGCATTTCCCCTTTATAAGATGGAGTTATTGTTGGGCAGTATCAGATGTGATGGGAATAGGGAATGACAGGTACCATGGGCCTAAGGGTGAAAAAAGCACACAATGGCACATGCGCATAGGTTACTGCATGGGCACAATGGAAACAGTTAATGCAGATGCAGCTTGCTTCATAGGTGGCATTCAAAGTAGGTTTCATTAAGAGGCAGCACAGTAAGCACAATATGGCTGGGCACGGAGGCGTGGCAGGCATAGTCATGGTGAAACAGGAGGCATAACAGAAATGGGCACAGAGGGGCTCTGAAGGGTAAGGCGTTATAGGTACTGCGCCATAATGTAGGTAGAATCAGGTTAGAATGTGGACAAATGCATTGGAAGAATGTTGAACTTTTATGGGTAGATCTTCAGGAAGGCGAGAAGAAAGATCTTGAAATAAAACGAGCTGAATCTCGTTAATATAGCCTAGAATCGTGAAGGCTCTACAATGGCCAAACAATAGTAAAAAGCTCAAAGTTTAGGACCAAATATGATTTTTAAAAGTAAAAATGGTCTCAAAATGTGACTAAAAAACTATCAAGAGAAAAGGATGGAGGTTCACTTGTATTGAGGATATCCTTTAAACCAAAAATTGGGAAATTTCAAGGCTCAATGGTGGGAACATTTCTAGGGGTCAGAAACTAATTGAACTGCGCCATCAGACAGAAAACTTTTATTCATCTGTTAAAAATTATCAATACAAAACCAATAGGTTTGACATTGTCAACAAAGGTGATTTCTCCAGGCTCCAAAAGGCAAGTGAACTTTTGGTTTGATTCTAACATTTGAAACTTTAATAATCAACGTTGGCCAAAACGTTGAGATGCAAGCCACACTTGAGTCAAAGGACCGATTAGATAGTCAAATTTGGGATATATAAAATTTTTAAATTATTTCTCACTTTATCTCATTATGGATATTATTACCTCTGCATTGGAAAATCATGAGAAGACTTTCAAACTAGAGTAAAACAAATGAAGAAGATCTCGTCTTAGAGGACCCTGGAGATTCCACCCAAAGGGTTGTACATTGGCCCTATAAATATTATATATTCTCAAATAAAATGATTTTATGGGTTCATACACATATTTTGGTTGCTGCCAATATTTAACTAAAATTAAGGTATCTGGAGATTAGGGATGATAACCCTTAATCTAACCTTTACAAAAAGTTTAGTTACATTTGTCTCTTTGAGAACTCTGAACTTCTACTTAAACAGTTAATATTCTTCCTTTCATCCTGCTAAAAACTGAATTCTTCGATGCTTCTTCCCAGAATTTAACTGCAAGATCAATTATGTGACATTTCATGTTTTTTGATTGTAATATATGAGCGATGATTTTATGAAGACTAATATCTTTAGTTGAATAATTAAAGCAGATGTGGTCCAACGCAAAAATTGGAATAATCCAATAAATACTGATAAGAAAATTAGTGAGTCCTTCCCTATTACAGCTGAACTTAATCCGCCTCAGGTTAAGAGGTTCCCAGCCTTAGTTTTAATCACGCTGAGTCAGCAAAGTACACATCAAAGGTCTTCTTCATCTAAGGTTATCTGATCCTAACTCTATCACACAAAATAGTCCACAATTACTGCAATACAGCAATAATTAACTGAACATGTATAGTATTTATAAATTATATTTATCTTTTCTATCTACTTTATTAATAAAATTACTAGGTAATTTATGGGATATTTGGCGTTCAACTCCTTGGTTGGCACCTAAGCTATATAATGGCAGCTGTTACCGTTAAATAAGCCTGCAAAGACTCTTCTGGCGATGAATTCTCCATTGGGCTAAGGATTTCTCTGTTGGACATCCTAGAGACCTGAATACGGAAAGAGCCAGTAAACAAGTCCCTATTTTCACCGCTCAATTACAGTGAACCAACCACATTTGGCTAGACCTGCTTAGGTAATGGTGCTCTTTACCCATTATAGCAGGTCGCAAACTAAATGATTGATCACTATTTGCATATGGCATCACTCGCTTCACAACTTCTGATTAAATTCCCAATCAGTTGGTGATGAACCTCACATACCCAATTGGTAGACCTGATAATTAATCAGCTATCAACTATCAGATGCCCCAATTTCGTTGGCAACTCAGCTTAATAAGATATCAAGCTTTCAAAAGGATTGATCCTCAACAGATCCAAACATGGTGAATTACCTAAAAGGCCTCAAACATTATTAAACCAAAATTAAGGTCAACCTTTACTGATTCATTTGCTAGCGAGACTTATCCTCTAGCAAACCAGCATATAACCTAGGAGCTGGAAAGGTGGGCAAAAATTCCAACAAATACACCCTCTTGTCTAGATTTCCATCAAGAATAAGATTAAGACAGGATGCCGCCTCATACCAGGTCAAATACTTCTTAGTTTCCAACGGAGCATAGCATTATGCACTCAAAGCTGCTCAAGACAACCTTTAGTCTGCAGTCCTATTCCTTTTTCCTTTGCTACTGCCTCCTCAGAGCACAGTCCTCACAACCCAATGCTGCGCCGGTCTAATCAGTTTATTTGTAAAGATGATAGTCCCTGAAAGCCAGTTTTTCTCCTGGTTGGGAATATGACTCTTTGTTTTATTAGGATTCTGGTTCGGCGTCCTTAATTCCCTGAACTCCCTCCTTGTACTTAGCAGGAGGTTACTTCCATTGATGTCTTTCTTTCAGCAAAAACAATAGGGTTAAACATATTTGCTTTTGTTATCTTTTTCTCTTATTAACCTTTTTTCTCATATCATTTTGTCAATTTTTTATATGGGACAGGACCTTTAATCAGCTCAGCGGTCCATCCTTTTATTTAAGGTTTCCCCAAACTGGTTCCTAGGTATACTATGACCTACAGTTTTCATGGTTCAGAGGTCTTTTTTTATGACTTAAGCATTTATGTTGGTTCAGCTATCCTTTTTAGAACTTATATAATTTTTTTGGACATAATCATCTCAATGGTTCAGTGGTCCTTTTTGGGAAACTCTTCTTATTTTTCTCTTGGATCAACTGCTTTGGGTACTTAGAATAACCCTGTTAACAATTCTTTCATCTGCAAGGTTCTTGATGGAATGTGCATCCATCATTATCTTGGCTAAAATTACAAATGAACCCAAACACAGTGCATCTAGCTTATTTCTTCTCCAAAAGCCATGCATGTCACAATAGGATACCCTATCGCCTACATGGTATTTGGATAATGCCAGTAAGTTCTTATCATCCATTGTCTTGGCCTTGATATCTTCCAACAAGGTCGCATCATTTGCTTCTGACTGCATTTCAATCAGGATATTAAAAAGTTGGATTAAATATCGCTCAACACTCATCCCCAAAATTGTTTGAACACTAAATAAATTGGTGGTAACGCGGCCTTCCTTCTGTACAAAAATCAAATAGCGTCTTTCCTGTCACCATATGATGACTAATGTTGTATGAAAATGTCATCAAACTGAGGTAGGTTCCCCAAGCATAAGTTTTTACAGAAACTAGCTTCCTCATCATTGAGGCCAGAATTCCATTGCCTTGTTTTACCAGTCCGTTCATCTCTGGCTGGTAGGGTACTGACACAACTCCATGGATACCCATTATTGTGTTCAGCCTTGGGATCATGTGGGACATAAAATTAGTTCTGTTGTCACTTAACAAGACTTGTGGGCATCCTTAAAGATATACAACTTGATCCAGGATAAGCCCTGCAGTACTTGTTACATCTACTTTTTCCATGGCCTTTATCTCAACCCATCTAGTCAGAGATCAATTGCAACTATAATATACTTGACTCTCTCTGTGCTCATAGTCAGTGGGCCCATCATGTCAATGGACACTGTAGGCTAGGCAAATCAAGAGTGGGCCAGTCAATATCCAGTTGTATTTTATGTGCTTTATGCAACTGGCACTCCACACATCAAGCCAGATGTTTGGCCACGTCATAGTTGATAGACTCCCATCAATAGTACTGGTGAATGTGGATGGTCATCTTTCTCAGGATCAATGCCCAACAACCTTATGTGCGGCTTGAACAATTGCCACTCGTTATGATGGTCTTGAGCAATATTCATTTTCTGTCAATCATCTTAAACACTTGTCCATCCTTAGTCTCAGTGTTTTCCATCGCTTTCTGAAGTGCACCTTGGATCTCTCAAGACTCGTTTTCAACTTCTCCATTGACCATTCTTTGAAACAGCTTATCAGCCTGTTAGATATAATACATGGATTATTGGTAACCGCTATAAGCCTTCCACATTTTTATGAGAAGCTCCACTAAGTGGACTATCTCAAAGTCGTTAGCTTGAAGCTTTATTGCCCATTGGGCCAGACGTCCTTCCAGTTCTTTTAGGTTAAGCAGCCAACGCAAGGAGGAGTGGTACTTCACCACTTTAAAGTGCATAGCATGAATATACACCTTGAAACTGCTTACAGGTAAAATAATTGCAAGGCACTCACTCTCAGTAATGGTTTAATTCCGTTATGCTTCTGATAACGTCCAGCTCACATAAGCTACCAGATGCTCATTTCTGAGCTCATCTAATTGACTCAGGATTGCACCAATTGCCATCAACAAAACATCAGTCTATAAAATAAATACTCAATTGAAATTTGGATATCTGAATATTGGAGAATCTATGTGTTATTGGCGTAACTCATCAAAAGAACTCTGGGCCTCTTTATCCAAATGACTCTTCTTTTGGATCCTTTGACAAATGAAAAATGGGATCGTCAATTTTTATAAAATCCCATACAATCTCTAGGTAATTTCTGACCATTCCAAGAAACACTTGGATATCTTAGACACTTCTCAATATGGCCATCCGCTCTATGGCCTCAAACTTCTGGGTTTGCGGCTGCATTCCTTTGGAGTAGATAAAAATTCTTCAGTAAATTAACTCTTTCTTGAAAAAGTGGAACTTCCTCGGCCTAACCTTTAGGTTGGATGTGGACAATCTCTTGAAGCCTTCTTTCAAGTGGTGTAAATGGTCAGTAAAGATCCTACTAAACACATTTATGTCGTTCATTTACACCAGGATTCATGATGACATAAAGTCATTCAATATGGCGTTCATAGCCCTCTGGAACGTTGCAGGCGCATTTCAAAGACATTGGGGCATCCAAGTTGGTTGGTATAGCCCCTGTGCAGTGATTATCGCATATTTTTCCTTGTCTTCACTTGGCAAATCAATTTTTCAATATCCTAATATTAGATCCATTGTGGTGAAATACTTTGCTTCTCCAAATTGATCTAATGCATTGTTGATTGTGGTAGTAGATATAAATCCTTCCTCATTATCCTGTTCAGCTTCCTATAGTTGATCACTACCTAATTAGAGATGTCCTTCTTCTTCACGATCAGGATAGGGCTCACTCAGAGACTCAATTAAAGAACTAGGAGCCCTGCTTTACTAGTTTGCCAATCTCCTCTTCCACTACCACTTCAGCGGCCTTTGACCATTAGATTGATCTCATTATTATCAGTAAAATTTTCACTGGTATTGACTTTATTGATGCCATTCTTTGCACATCCCAAATCGTTATTGTCTTGGGTGAAGATTTCCCAATACTTTTCAAATAATTTGAGCACCTCCTCCTGCTGTCTTTCCATCAGTACAGTGAGTTACTCTTGATTAACCAATAGATTGATACTCTCAACTCTTTTGCCAACAATCCCAACTTGACAAAAGTCCTAAAATTATGGTCCAAAAATTGACATTTAATATAATTTTTCTTCTTTATCTATTTTAATTTTTGCGATGGGACTTAACCTATAATTAGGTTCAAATTCCTTCTTTTACCCTTCTCCAAACTGGTTCCTAAGTATACTTTGACCTACCACTTTTCATGGTACACTGGTCTTATTTTATAAGACTTCACCATCTAATTTCATTCAGCGGTCTTTTTAGGACTTAACCAAAATATCAGGAAATAACCATTTTAATAGTTCAGCGGTCCTTGGGAACATCGCAATTATTTTCTTTATATCCAATACTTTTGGTTTTCAGTAATGACCTTCTTCACTATAAAACCAGCAGCGAGTTTCTTCATGTATAGACGTTACTTGAAGACTTTATCAATACTCACAAAATGTTCCATCCATCAAGCCTTCAATCATGACTTGTCATTCTTATAACAGGCTCTAATTTTATTTCATATTTCGGCAACTGACACTTGAGTCTTTGTATCTCACCAAATTTTTAAATCCCTCATTAATTGTCAGTTCTATTCAATTGCTCTAATCGTTTTTCTCTTAAAAATGTTTTTTGCCATTTGTTGCCATATAAAAGGTTTAAAGTAGATCCACTGATGGTTTTGGAAATGATTACCTACTTATGCATATTGACATAATAACGGTAACTTCATCAAAAATCAACTTGAATTGATGATCCTCTTCTCCAGCATGTTCTACCTCATAAATTGAATTATTTCAGGTCAAAAGATTCTCTCCACTATCTTGGATAATTGCTTCCTTTTTTGACCTCTTTCTCTTCATTGGTGCTGCAATCCAATACTCTAAATTAGTTGCTTTCCATATTAATTTCATCCAAGTTCTCATCTCGTGCCTCATCTAAAGACTTCGCTCATTGGGATAACTGCAAGAAGAACCAATTTAAAGTCTCAAGTTGGCCCTGCTGAAAATCTTTATCTTAAGTAGAGATCTGGTGGAGCAGTTTCTCTTGAAGCGCTAGACATTTATATATATGCTACAAGTCCTTTTCCAAAATCTTGAGTGTCTTTTTGGCATCAATTGCCATATAGGGTGACGTTCACATTTCCAATTCTTCAGTTTGTCAGCTTGTTTCAATAGTCACTCTATATATGAGCTGAATGAGCGCAATTGCATATGATCTGTTTCATTTTCAATTTTAAGAATAAAACTTCTTGGACCAAATATCTTTCTTTCTTCTTCAATGACTTTACTTTCCCATATAACTCAATGCCAAAATTGGATACATCTTCTAATCCTTTCTCAATCTTATTGACTCTCTCCTACAAAGCAGAAATTCTATATTATCAGCTGAATTCAAGGTGTTCTTATTAACAGTTGCCAATTCTATCCAAAGTTTCCTAACACGTTCATATATGACATATTTTATTGTTCTATCTTAAACAACCACATGTATTGAGCACCAAATGTTATAATTTTGGGTTCTTCACCAAATGATAGTTCCCAGGAGTTAACTGCACAGGTTCAAAATGTTCACAATTCATGTTGCTTGATATTAATTGATATGTGATAATAGTATGACAACTATTTTCTGTAATTGAATAGATAAACCTGATATGTTTTAATGATAGACTGGTAATAATCCACAAAATACTGGATTTCTCCTATAAAGACTTCTTCTCTGTTCAGTCTAACTTGATCCACTCTCAGATTTAGAGGTTCTTGGCCTTTATATCGTCATGCTGAGTCAGCGTAGATTCATGTCTAAGGTCTGCTTCTCTTCTAAGGATCTCAATCTTTACTCTTTATACTACAAAAGAGTCCACAATTATTGTATACCACAACAATAACTGAAGATCAATGGAGCTTATATCCCAAATAAAAGAATCTTTCTTATTAAGAATTGTTAGGATATTTATAGAGGGAATTTGGCGCCTAACTCCTCAGTTGGCGCTCAGCCATGAAATGGCAGCCATTGCCAATGAACCTCCCTACAATGTCTCACTGACAATAGTCTTCTCCATCAGGTTAGGTTTCCTTTATCAGATATCCTCAAAACCCAAAAAAGAAAGAACCAGAAAACGTGTCCCTAATGTTTACCACTCAATCACAGTGAGCAACCATATTTTGCTAAAGACCTGCTTATGTAATGGGACTCTTTACCCATTATGGCAGGGTGTGAACCAACTGATTGATTCACTAGTTGCAGGCGGCATCACTCGCCTCACATTTGCTAATTAAATTCCCAATTATTCATTGATGAAACCTGGCCAATCCAGTTGGTACACCTGATAGTTAATCAGTGATCAGCTATCAGATGCCCTAATTTTGTTGGCAACTCTGCCGATGAGATCTTAAGCATTCACCTAGATTGATCACTGATGGATCTGAACCTGGCAAATTACCCAAAATCCCCAAACAACATTATCCTAAAATTTGTGTCAACCATTATCCAATTCATTCGCCAGTGGGACTTATCCCCTAGCGATTCAACAGGTAATCTAGGAAGATGTAAAGGTGGATAAAAATTTCAACAACACTAAAAGGTCTTTTCTGGTGATGGTCTTCTCCATTGGGATAAGGATTACTCTGTCAGACATCCTAGAGACCTGAAAACGGAAAGAGCTGGAAAATATATCCCTAACATTCCCGCTCAATCACAGAAAACCAACCACAACTGACTAGCGATCTGCTTGGGTAATGAAACTCTTTACCCATTATAGCAGGTCGCAAACCAACTGATTGATTTGCTAGTTGCAGGCGGCATCACTTGCCTCACACTGCTAATCAAATTCCCAATAGGTCAATGAAGAGTTCCTGACAAATCCAATAGTTACACCTGATATCGTTCTCAATAAACTATCAGATGCCCCAATTTCATCAGCAACTCTTCAAAATGAGCTCTTAAGTATTTGCATGAATCAATCTGACAGATCTAAACCTGGAAAATTACCCTAAAATCCTCAGACATTATTAGCCCAAAATCGAGGGCAACCAAAAAATGATTCACTTTCTAGTGGGACTTTACTCCTAGCAAACCGGCAGATAAAATGGGAAGCTGAACAGGTGGGCAAAAAATTCCAACACATCCCAATAAAATCTTTGGTGCTTTTTCCAAATATCCTCATGACTAAGTGAACCTTAACAGCTGCCTTGGACAACAGTAACTATGCCTCAGAATCCTCTTCTTACTATGAAGTCGCTCTCCTCAATGAGTGGGTGATATTCACAAATGTAACAGAATTTTTCTGCTGTGTCACTTAATCTGAAACTACCAGATTCTATGGATATGGACCTTTCTGCCTCACCTTGAGGAATTTATCTGCTACAGCTTTTGGACTTCTTATTACTGTTTAACTTCCTATCAATGGGCCTTTGTCCTAGCTGGAAAAGTTTATAGAAGATGATCTTTATCTTTGCTCGCTCAGATGATAAATCTTCGTTATTACTAACTTTAACATTGATCAAGTTGAAGTAGTACTCAATAAGCGTTAATTGCATCAATTCATCCATCCAACCTTATACTATTTTCTGCAGGTGATAGGATTCCATCCTCTTGAACTTCTATGGTATCTTAACCTATCAGAGACTTTACATACATAACTTAATAAATTCTATAAATCAGCCTCCACTTAAATTAAAAATAGTGAAACACTAAAAAATTGTCAGCTTCTTAAAGACATTCAGACATGATTAACTCGCCCCAATGAAGGGGTGATCAGCCGTGCAAGTTATTAACTCACACACAGTTTAATGATCTGAAAGTCATTCAAAACCAGACCAGAGTTAAAACAACTGAGACACAATTCCATATAAATACCCTAGGAGAAATTTTAGATAATTTAAAGCTCATGTTGAGGAATTAAATTCAGCAAACCTGGGAAACTTTATTATATTAATTTTATATCCATTGAGGAAGCTGAGTGATCCAGGGCCCCCAGAAGCCCTTGATTACCCCAGGCCTCCCAGAACTCCTGGGATGCCTGGACCCCAGGAAGTCCTGGTGCACCTGAGCTCCCTGGTATTTCAGGCAGACCTGGCCCCCTGTGCCCTTGGGCCTCCCAGATCTCCAGAGCCTAGTAACAGTTCATGATAAAACAGACTTAACTCTTTGTTGAAAGAGGTTTAATTGCTTAATACCCAGTTAAACAAATTGGTAAAGTAATTGAACTTACCCAAGATGGAGAACTATTAAATGCTGAAGACTCACTATCCACTCACATGATTAATTGGAGCCTTGGCATTACCTATCTCTATGCAAGGGTTGGAGCAGCAAATCATTGTTATCAATCATAATCAACTTAAGCTTAAGGAACAACTCATAGTATAAAAATGTTTTAAAAATTGTCCAGATCTTTAATTTTAATACTTCACTCCATGCAGCCAACAAGAAAAGTGATTTGTTAGTGACGATGTGAATGAATTGCGCTTTAATTAGATGACATTAACTATACAAATATCCCTGCGACATTAAATCCTCTCAAGATGGATTTTTACCTTCCGCATCCATCTAGTAGCTAACTAGCCAACCCCTCTGGGCTATACATATAATCCCTCTTTAAAAGAAAATATGTCCTAGGAGAAGAAAGTATTTTTTCTTTCTGTACTGTTACAAGAGCGCTCTTGATGAGACTGTCAATCGCTAAAAGCTTATTTATTCATCCCTTGCCTTGGCCAAGTTGCCCAAAGATATTATGTTCTTTACTTAATAAATCGCCGCACTTGGGCCAATTATCAAGCTGTTTTAATCAAAATATTTGAGAGTGATTTATCCATGTCAAACCAAAACAGGATTTCATGAGGTAACATCAGTCAAAATAGAATCTATCAAAAGATTTTCCCAAAAGGGTATACTGTTTTTCAAATTTTAGTTGCGGGGAATTTGAATCACCTTGGACAATTCTTTTGTTAAAATTAGTGCTAGAGCGTCATATTTCAACTTCACAGGTACTAACACAAAACAACCAGGTACTGTTTGAGGAAAGTATCTGATATAACAAAAAGATAACAATTACCCTTTTGTTTATAATAGGTTTTATTTTGCAAACAAATGAGCACACTGAAGTATCTACTACTTCCAGTGACTAACAGGCTCAATCTTTATACTCTTCATTTGGATAAACTAATGTAAATTCCCTTTATAAAATAAACCCCCTTCCCCATGACCATCATTCTCAGATAATCTCTTCTCATTTACCAAGATTCAATTGGTGCAATTTCTGAATACCAAGCTGTGCTTAGGCCTGGACAACTAGAGACATGATATCTAAAATAGGTCAATAAAGAAAATGCATATGCTCAGGTTACTTCTAAAAAGACATTATACCCATACCAATTAATTTCTGGCAGATGGCCTTACTTACAATAGGACCCTATTATCAGCTAGAATATGTTGGCTCAAGGAAAAGGAGTATCAAAATAATATAAAGGGTGATATGGATGCCAAGTCCATGGCTTTAGTGATTAATGGATAAAAATGGAGATTGCACAGGTGGGATTACGGAATCAATTGACCAACATAAGTCATAAGAATTGAAGGGTTTGTCAGATTTTTATTCATAGATCAATACAACTTATTTTCAAATTTATACAAAGTTGTGCGTTGCGTGCCCTATAGTCCATGCTTTTTATTTAAACCTGCTGTTAAAATCTTGGGCTTGGTTAGTTGCTCACTTCTGGTCCTAGCTTTTAACTGCACAGATTCATGGATCCTTGCGTTGATTGTTTGATTAAAATTGAGTAACTGGGGCAATAATAGTATAAAGACTATTATTAGAGTTTAATCCCCAAAAGCCACGTTGAGTGAAAAGTCCAACGCTAAACTGGTGCTTCTTCATCTTGAAGATATTCTAATACTGGTAGGGAACACTTTCCCTATTCCCTTCTCGCAGAGACAAGCATAGATTTTGATATAACCAACCTAAGAATATCTGATCCTTGCACTCTTCTCTTAAGAGTAATGTTAAAAACCCAGTATTAAAAAAACTTAGTGAATATCAAGCTTTAATCTATTCTGATTAGGGAATAATTTGGGGTTTTTATAGTTAGAATTGGCACACAACTTTTCAGCTGTCCGCTGGGAATTATTTGTGCTCCTATACTGGTTTTGACCCTTAGTTTTAGGCACCAAATCTCATCTGGTACCATTGCTTTGGGTTTCTTAGGCAGCGTAATTCTCAGGTGTTTGGTGGACCAAACAATTAGTATTAGGTACTCAAAACCAATTGTTTTGGACAATGACAATTCTAATCTTCCTCCAGCATTTGAACGTTTTGGTAGTTTCTGGCAATTTCAATCTGTTCCACTCTGAACAATTCCCTACAATTCGACTATTGGGTGGTATCCAATATATAATTATTGTCTGATTTTGTCAGGGATGATGCCTGACGAAATTCTCATCTGTTGGCGGCCTCAAATATCATTGGAGATGATGCCTGACAATAATTCATTAGTCAGAGACCTCTAATATCATTGGGGATGATGCCCGATGATAATCTCATCAATTGCCACTAATGCCAATCCTATACAATTATAACATAACTGTCAAATCTTATAATTGGTTAAAAGGTTGGATTATGTGGTCATCTACAATTCTGACACCTGCATCTGCATATTAGTGAATTATGAGATTCAACATAAAAAAGATAGTTGGTTAAGCCAAATACTCACCATCACTGTTACTTTATTTTTTTACAATTCATGCCAATATTCAGTTAGGCTCAAGGTGTCTATGCACAATCTTGCCATGTTTATGCACAATAAAGAAGCCTCATGGAAATCCTTCCAATCTTATGGGGACTGCTGTACCTAATTTATTCTGTAGTTAAGCTTAAAGGCATATTCTATCTGTGACTCCTCAAAAATTCCTACCCAGTGAAAGTTCTGCTTTTAGTATAAGGATATCAATCACACCATGGACAGCTTCTTCCGTCACTATCAGAATGAAGCAGTATAAGACTGGTTAGCTTAGGGCAAGAGGCTTCCTCTGCAAAAAATTCATTGTGCTTTAAACTACCAGTTCGATGCTTATTACTTCCAGCTGTTTAGTATTGGCGCCCTGCTAAAAATAACTTTCCTATTTCTATTTAAGGCAATAAAGTCTTAAATTCTCTTACTATTGTATTGGACAATTGTATAAACAAACTATATAGTCAGCACCTCTAGCAAAAGCCAGGCGAAACTAGCAGAACCTTTAAGAAAGTTAAAATCCCCAAGTTTGTCCTAAACAAAAACCTCAGCTAGCCTCACTATACATTCTTTCAAAAGCCTTCTGACAATTAACTCCCAATTTGAATTTTTGTTATATGAGTAGAAGCGGTTGTCCAAAAAGTTGAAGTTTTGGCTATAGTAGATACTGGCTTCCAGCTTAAAGCTATTTCCTCTTATTATATACTTAATTTATATTGGCTCCTAATTTAATCTACATAGCTGAGTATGGAACAGCAGAAAACTTAGCCACTAAAGTTATTGAAGTTTACTTAGCCTTACCCTTATGTTGGGACGTTTATAATACTACTCCTTCTATAGCCTTAGAAAACAAGAGTTATGCATTAGTTATTAGAGTCTAATAAATGAAAAAAATTTATTTATAATTAATCATAAGGGACAGTATCTCTCTTCTGGGGTTCTGAATACCACTATTGTTTGACCTCCCATCAAAAAGCAATGGGACACCCAAAATCATTTGCGTACCATTGAGTAATCTACTTCCTTCTGTTGCATAGAATACTAAGCTCTAAAATCTAAAGTTAAAGTGCCACCTGTTACTGTTGATACCAAAGATGGAATTCCTCTTTATGTACAAATCTTTTAATAAACATCCACACTCTCAAGTAATAATGGACTCTCAATTTTAAATTGTATTTATCATTTTAATGTTTTAGATTATATGGACAAACTAACCCTTCTATTATAGAAGCTTTGACATGTCACAGGATTTAGACCCTACATAAAAAATTCTACCTTTCTTATGTTAATTAACTTAACTAGTTAACCTTAAATCTCATGACAAGATGGCATTGCTCATGTTAAACCTTGTCTCGTTGAACAAATTATGTATGTAAACTATTTCAGCACTTTACAATGATTAGAGATTGACTCGCCTACCACAGTTTTCTTAGGTAAAAATTGAAGCTAGGGACAGCTTACTTCAACTAACGTCATAATGTAGAAGACCTAATAGCAACTACATAGATATCTTTTCCTAAGGAAATAACGATTATGGAAATATATCTGGAGTCCTCCATCAATTGAAAACTAGAAATCAATCCTCTTTCAAAGCTTGTGCTTATTGGAAGTCCTAAGTAGAGGAAGCTCAAGTTGCTCTTGAGTTGAGGCAACTATCAGAGGCAGGTTTACTTGTGCCATCTAGAATCCCTTGTGTTTCCTCTCTGTTTTAAATCTGTAAAGAAAATTGGAGATCATAAAGTTGTATTGGATTAGTGCCGACTAAATTTATCACCAAAAGTGATTTTACTCCCTTTTTCTATAGAAGACTCTTTATGTTTAATGTCTGTATAGATATTTTTTATGTGATGGGTCTCGCCAGTAGCTACTGGCATATTGACTTATACCTTTTAAAGACCGCAAAAATGTTCTCTTATCTAGAAAAGGCTGCTTAAACCTACATGCATGCCTTGAGGGCTATTCAATGCCCCTGCTAGCTTTCAAAAAGCAATAGAAGCCTATTAGTGGAATCAAAGCGATCCTGTGTGCTGGCCTACTATGATGACTAACCATATTTCTGCAAACTTTTATATGCTCATTTAGATCACCTTTGAGACTTTTTCTAGCGACTATGATAGTTTTTTTAATTAAAACTATATAAATGTTCTATGTTTCAAGCAATATAAATTTTGTGACCATAAGGTAGTAAAGAAGGAATTACCCTAATGAATGACAAAGTATAACCCATCTTCCAAATGCCGCCGCTAAATCCCTTCAAGATATTCAGGTTTTATCTAGGGATGGTTGATATTATCATAATTTGTTCCTCATTTTGTAGATGTGTCCAACCCTTAGACTATCAGTTAAAAAGGTAATTTCTTCCAAGGTGGAAGAAGTACAACAATACTTGAAAATTTTACGCATAGCTCTCACTCACTTCTATGTTCTTATCAACCTCAATATAAATATACCTATTTAAATTTTTCACTGATCCTATAAACATCGATTTTAGAACTATTCTGTAAAAAATAAATAAATTTTAGTGAGCCATTTCATTTCTTATTTCAACAAAAACATTAACTAGGGAAAGCGCAATTTACGTGTGACAGAATGCAAGTGCTTGGTTGTCCTAAAGGCCGTCAAACATATTGAACCTATCTATATTGGACCCACTTTATAAAAATACTGATTATGTGTCTTTGCAGTGCCTCTAATAAATGGAAGACCCTGATGAGCTCCTGTCCTTTTAATCATATAGCTCCAAAAATTATGATCTCCTAATATTTATGTTTCTTAGTCTAAAACAACGAAAATTGAATTGCTTGTCAATATTAACTATACTAAATCAACCAATCCCATGGAAGAATGATACTATAACTTCAAAATAACCCCAGATTTGGAAGGAAATGCTCATCTTATACAAAATGGATTAGAAAAAAGAGTAGAAAATATAAATTTCTGTGTTGGTCACCTCTACAAACTAGTGTCAATCAAACTGGTTATCCTATATTCGTCCTTTTGAATGTAATAATACCATTTTAAAAGAACATCAACAAGTTGGCCATAGGTAAATTCAAAAAATCTATATGTTGCTTAAGCTTTAGTGATATTGAGAAAGGAAGCTCCCAACAATACATAATATTTAAAGCACTGTTTATTATAAAAAGCCAAGATGGCCCTATTTTATTTACCCAAAATAACAAATGGTCCCTCCTTTTAACCTTTTCGTGTGGCTAGTATCACGGTTGTAGGCCCTTTGCCCCAAAAAATTGCATCAATTCTCTTGTAGTTGTTAATAATATCATTATATGGATTAAGGCCACATTCCTTAAATAAGCTTCCGCCAAAGCTACCACATAAAATTATATAATAGTATCATCACCCAACATGTATCCTAAGGAATTACTTAATCAATGGATAAGACTTTTAGGTCATCAATAGTGCAAGACTAAACTGACTTAATGATCCACTAAAATGTGTACCACTCCTTATTATCCTGAAACTAATTGATTTAGAGTTAGTTTTGCTATTTAAATTTAACTCTTTATAATGCAGCGTCAACTAAAAATTCTACATGAGCCTCAATATCTTTTGCAATTATAGCTTACTGATTTATTATCCTTTAAATCAAAAAACCTCTCCCTTTCAACCTTTATAAATGGAAGGAATCATTGACTACCTTATAGTGTGCAATATATGTTAGACATGCCTTTCCTGAGACCCTTAAAGTTTACCATGAAAGATATCTCTAATCATTCAGCTTCAGGCTTTGGCCTTGGACATTTTGTTTATTTCACCCCCAGATAAACAAATTTGTAAAAAAAACCATATCCCCTTAATTACCTTCCTGATGAGTGAGTTAGTCTTTTTACAATCACTGGATAAGTGTAAGAGATTACAAATAGCCTTAATTGTTCAGGACCTTACATGGTCATTTATTTATTTAACCAAGGCAAGCTGACCAGGGTATGTACAATACTGAAACAGAAACTTCAAAACTAAACAATCAAAAACATGAACCAGCTACCTAACCGAGCAGCAGGAAGCACAAAAGTAATGAAAAAACAACCTACTAGGTGGCACAGCGGCGAGACGCTTATCCCAACATGGCGGAGGTGGAGGGAGGATCTGGTGGATCATCATCATCAAGGGTTTGGCATTGTAGAATTGGATTAATGTTGTTAGCAAGGGGGTTGGGGCATCTGCAGTATGAGGGTTAAGGTGAACTAGATAGCCGTTGATTTTGACAATTTGGGTCTGGGTGAAGGCCTCTATGAGTTTGGCAATCTAATGTTCATCTTGGATGTGGGCTTTGGGAAGTTGGGCTAATTTCGCATTGTTTGCTCTGGTGACATGCGTGGACAGGGAAAAATCTGCCATAGTAGTGACACATATGACAGTGGTGGTGGCTGCTTCATGGAGGCGTTGGATTTCCTCTTTTGCAATAGGAGGAAAATTGGAGGGGAACAAGGGGGGTGCAGCCCTTTTCTAAATTCAGCGACGTATTTTTCCACAGCTTTGCAAAGATGGCGATTTTTTTGTGATGCCACCATGGCCTCGGCAAGCTAGTGGTCACTTTGGTATGGGATAACATTGGGTTTGGGGATATATTGTTTGGGTGGGAGTGGGGCATTAAAGTCTGAATTTATAAAAGGTTCTAAATAATTGGTTTATCCGGAGGTGGGAAAATTTTCACCAAATTTGGTCACTTCATACAATAAGTCCCATGGATTTTGGTTGAATTGGATTGATTCGGTGATAGGTGGGTGTGGTTGGGTAAGTTTTAGGGAGAAAATTTTTTGGATTAAATATGGGAAAACCTGCTCCTTATTGGTTGGCATGGGTGGAAATTGGCCATCTTGTATTTGGTTTTCTATTTTTCTAATGGTCATTGAGTTCACAATCTGAGGGGGTGGGGGCAGCCAAAACCACCACTCAAACGCTGTTGGTGTGGCCTCCTGGGTGGGGTTGGCAGTATTATCAAGATTTTAATTATACCAACATGCCTTTCTTGGTATGGTCCAATTCATAGCAGAGGGGCAAACTGTGCGGCCTTTGTCGATGTGAGCTCAAAAGAAATGGTTGGGTGTGGATTTGATGTAGGCACGCGGTGGGATGTTCTGGGCCATGTTCAGATAGTGGGGGATAATGGTGGCCATTGCCCAAGGTGCCGTGAGGTTCTCAGCACCACATGGGATAATGAATTGGAGGATAGGGTTTTTGCCATAAGTGGCCAGCCCTCAAATTAACTCCTTATAAAGTGTTTACGAGGGAAGGTGTAAGGGGAGGTTCGCAAAGGTCACCATGAGTGTGGTATCATCTGAGAGACATGTTTGGGTGGTGGTATTGGGGGTTTTTTGTATATTAAGGGTGTAGCTGTTGCAGCTGTCGCGTCCTCTTTGGTTGGGAAGCTTATATCAAAATACCCTACTAAGGGCGGAAGTCAATAAATCCTGGTAGTAAAAAGGTGGCAGTTGTCAGCTCAATTTAACGCTTTGTTGGTATATGGGAAGAGATGTCCATACTTGACATGGAGGCAAAAGCGGATAGTGTATTGAGGTTGGGCTAGGGAATGGGGTGGGTTGGGTGGACTTGTGCAGGGTGGAGTGCTAAGTCCCTTGGAGGGACATAGCGACTGGATGTATTTGGCAGACTGAATGAACCAGTCCGCATGCATTTGCCTGCTGGGTGGTAAACGCTAGTGGGTGGAGAACCGCTGTCACATACTGGAGCAGCAGGTGGTGGATCTGAGGACATCTATTGGGAAATTGATGCTTGAGGCAGTGGTGAAGAATTGACTTGTTTTTAAAGTTTCTCAAAGGTGATGTTAAGTGGAAAGAAAAGCCTTACATCGTCATTTATAAGAAGGGGAAAACATTTGATTGTAAGGTTACCAGGTATAATGGTTAATTAAGTGTATAGCTAATCTTTATGTCCTTTACCCTCTACGACAAGATCTAGGAGGGCATTGTTGTAATTTGAGCCTTGATTGGGGCAGAAGACCTTTAGACAACCAAATTTGGGATAAAGAGAACAATATCTTTAGAGTAATTGTCACTTGATCTCAATCTGGAGGAAATAATAATACTACTTTGAAAAATCATGATAAAACTGCTAAACCATAAAGAACAAATTGGGTAAATTCTTTTCTCCAAGTCATAGCGATTATACCCAAAAATTATACCTTATCTCCTATCAATAATACGCTTTTCAAATAACGTGTTTATTATGGTTCATACGCATATTATAGTTGCCTCTTTTAACTATCTAAAATCAAGTTTATTTTGAGCTTAAAATCAATTTTGCCCTTAACCTATATATATAATACTACATTGTGCTCATTGGGAACCCCTGAACTTATACTTGGATGATTGGACTCCTATCTCCAATCTCAACACTATTTATTACAATCAGCACCTCTAGTATTAAACAAAGTTTGTATCAGAAAAGTTGATGTAATAGATACACAAGGTGGTAAAATCTTTCTTTATAATAAATTTGAACCTTGAGTGATATTTCTAAAGTGGCCACTCCCTCAGGGGGTGCTGATGAAAGGTGTGAATCATTAGCATTAATATCATTTAATTGCTCACAGGGTTCATCATTAGGTGAATTGTAAGATCATGCTTTTTTCTCATATGACTTTTAGTCATGATTCTAAACGTTGCACACCCTTGTTAGAGCCTTAGAATTAGACATGATGTGGCTATTCCAGAGCTCACTATAATTCATTTAAACTCTGATGTCAACAAGCAGGCTAAGTCCAAACTTTTGAAAATAAATCTTCTGTATTTGGCATTTTAGTACCAAAATGAAACATTAACAATAAAAACAGATTGTTTAAAGAAGTTATTTTATTTAAGATAAAACATAAGAGGTGGGTCGACCTTGAGGCAAATATACCACACTGTGAATTTTTCTATTCAGTACAGGTTTTGAACTCAAAAACTGCACTAGGGGTGGAAGCATTTTTACCTGCCAGGGTAACCACCCTTGAAGTTATTTTATTTATATTCATATAAAAATGTATATAGTACTTGGGAATTTGGGTATTATGAAGTAGGGCTTGATTAATATCAAATCAATATCTTCTCATAAGAAAACTGTGAATTTAAACTTGGTTTTTGGCCAGTAGAGTCTAAATTGCTTGATCACTTGGGATCATCTGGGCTACTTGCATAAATTATACTGTGGAACTTTAGCCTGTTTGTTAATGTGTTTCTGCTTCTCTGAGTTCAACAGCGTCTTTTGTTGTTTTTGTGACCCTTGTGGCTCTTGTGGCTGCATTATAACATTAGTCGTTTATGTTAATGGAAGTTTGCAAACTTAATTTTCATCATGTTTTTTAATATTTGCAATGTTCAGATTTGTAAAAATGGGGAAATTTGCATCATACGGATTTCAGTGATTATATATAAAAATTGATTGACTGAAGGTATATAAGAGGGTTTTTGAGGCATTGTCAACAACACTGTGCTCATAGATATCTGGACTGGTATTTATACTTTTGCGTCCTCTAATGTTATAATGACTTTGGGATTTAAGAAGAAAAACAAATTAAAAACCTTATTTCTGAATTGAGCCACTGTAATCAACTCTCAAGACCGCTCAAATGGAAACTTATGATGAAAAACCAAATATAAATCTAATTAGTAATCGCAATCTTTTTAAAATTGATGGATGCGACTTCAGAAATCTCATCCCCACTTCCTTAATCACAGGAGGCGCGGTGTCCACTTCTCCAGTCATGGGGGCGACAAAGTACAATGAGGGTGCCACTCAGGCAGTTTACCAGAAGCCCATGAAAGATCCTGAGTGGATGGGGCCACGAAGTTCCCTGAGGCACCATGTCATTACGCACCCTTTAAATATTGACACATTTTAATCTAATAAAGTGATCTTTATTCCATCAATATTTACGTTTTTTGATCTCTCCGCAGGTTTACAGCTTTGAGCCCACCTTTGAACCTAAGCAACAGTCTAAAGAACTGTTATGCTAATAAAACGTGGTGCTCACTACAGAGGACCCCATGCAGTCTAAAATAAGAACGTCTATAACCTACCATGGAGAATACTTGAAGTCAAAAAAGCCAACCTGCTGAACAGTCAAGAAGCGTCACTTGTTGGTTAAGTAATTCATGATATGAGATACCAACTGTCAACCTGAGAGCCTGGATTTTTGAGCTGTGTTTCACTTTACTCTGCCTTCAGTTAACGGCAATTAATATCAATTACAGTACAAAAATCTTAGAGAAATTACAACCGCTAATCAACAGTATCTAATTGATGGGAAGCCAGTCAAGCTAATAACGACATAATCAGTACAATCTACTATGAGTGACATCTACACCTCAGCCTAACTATTAGCAGGATAACTGACTTTAGGGACTAATTTTATCTTCAAGACTTTGTTTATCCCGCCATTTATCACCTCCTGCAGCTAATTGGGGTGCATCATCATGAGGTTACCCAACAACTAGGGCTTACCCAGGCTTTATATTCACATGTTGTTGACTTCTACAACGTGGCCTCCTCCTTCGTCCATGACAGCTGAGAGGCCATTATTGATAACTGGCAGTTATTTAACAACGCCTGAATCCAGATTGCGGTATTGGATAGCAGAATCTCTGGTTACATAGGATATTTGCTTATTAAAAAAATCAACTTTTGCAAAGCTACTGAGGTCAACGCCTACATCAGGTTGAAGATCTGGTACGGGCTCTCCAACAACACTATCAGGAACTGACGTCCCATGCCCTTACTCCTGGGAATGAAGGCCTGAAGGTCCCCGTGGACCTCAAGGGCCTTCTGGCCCCTCAGTGCCTACGTTGGGTGCCCTTAATGAGCCTAGGAAAAAGGATGTCTTGTCAGCGCTGACCGTTTTACAAGATCAGATCTGAAGTGTAGTCCATGGTGTAAACTCTGAGTTGATAAAGTTCCCTCTGACCCATGCATTTCAATTGAGGCACTTTCAGATGAGAGGAATAATATCACCGCTTTCACCTGACATACCAATAGTCGCCTCACCCAGATCAAACAAACCTGCCATGGTTTCAAGACTCACTAGAATATCCTTGACAGTCAGCTTCTTCTACAACAAGCCAATTTTCAAGCGCTAAAAAAAAGTTCTCCCATAAGGCTTCCATCTCTTCTCTCAACCAATTTTGGGATGACCTTTAAGCGGACCTTAAGAGTTTGAGATGACGCTTGGATCAGCAGGCCCCTTGAAACTATGCAGAAACTGAGAATTTTAAGCATGTACCAATCCCAGGTGTTAATACCATCTCCAATCCTCTCATAACTAATTTTAAAACTAGGTTCAAGGAAAGATTACCATAGTCAGGAAAGTATTGCCTCCTTCTTGAATGCTTATGAGAGTTCCATGGAGGAAGCCACCAAACGGTAGAAGGTGAAACAAATCTAATCTTTTCTTAATAATTGTCCCAGGAAATCATGACTCCCCGCCTGAAAGAATGTACCACCTGGGTGCAGGTTTGAACTTCCTAATCCAGGAATTCATCAGTAATTAGACCTTGGCCATCCAGAAACAGGCCTTCATGGGTATCAGTCTGAACAAAAGAAGAATCTTGTGGAAACCGCTAGATGCTTTTATGCTTAAGCACAACCCTTAGTTACTATGAATTGTATCACCTTAGACGATGCTATTACTGCTTAGATCTCCACGTTAGGCTCTTATACTGAGGTCCAAATTCATATGATTGGGCTAATGAACAGGTCTACATGCATTTAGGTGATTGAGGAAGCGCTTAGCAAGATTTTTGTTAAAACTTTGCATCCCATGGCCACCTCTTCATCTATCTCTAATCGCCCTCAGGTTTATGTCATTGTTGGTATTGGGTGGCTGAGGGCAATAATTCCTCCGAAGCATACCAAAATGGATAGGTTAAAAGTCCCGCAGCGAGCAGACAGCAGGGAGAGCCAGGAATCCTAAACGTAGGGGCCAGTAACTTTCTACTAGCTTGAGAATAGGTGACGAGGGACCTATTGTATTAAACCAAGGAAGTTAATGTCTGGAGAGAATCTTACTTTACAGAGGCTCAAGAAATAAATAAAACTAAAACAAATTGGAGATAAAAACGTAACTTTTTTTAAGAAAAGCGCGGATATTTATAGGCGAGGTTTTTATCCTAATCCTTTCAGGATAGTGACGTCCTCCACTGGCAAGATCTTTGGCATTCTGATGTTGATCAGGTGGGGAGTCGACGACAGGCTTCCTTTTAATAAATTTATTAGGAGGCGGAAAATAAGGCTCCATTAGAGGAAAATTTGGAGAGGTATCAGAAGTAGGGAAATTTGAATTAAATTAGTTGGGAGCAGGTCGAATCCCAACAACACCCCCTCAAGATCTTGCTGAGGGGGATAGTACTTGCGCATAAAGTGGCTGTGGATGCGATTAACTACCATGCCAGTACCAGTATCAGCGATAGAATACTCGGGGCCCCTGTGGTGTATCACTCAATAGGGACCAGACCAAGTGGTGGCAAACTTATGGGTTCTGCCTCAGGGCGATGGTGATAGAACAGGACTAGATCTCCTAAAGAGTATTCAGAGAGCACTGGACAGTGCTCATTAGCTCGAACTCCTTATCTAAAATTGGTAGTTTTGATAGATCAATTGGCCATAGTTTGGAGATGTATGAATTCATCAGTTAGCCGTCGCAGGGTAAGCTCCACATTACTTATATTAGCTGATGCAAGGATAGGTTGAATACTGGAAGGCAAAGAGGCTCGCGCCCATATAGGGCTTGGAAAGGGGACATCTTAATCATCCTGTGATAGCTAACTCGGTAGGCCAATAAGGCACTAGGGAGAAAATCATTCCAATGCGCAGGGTCTGAAGCAGCTAATTTTGGAGCATGGAAATCAAAGTACCATAAGCACGCTCTACTGCGCCATTGGTGGCGGGGTGATATGTTGTAGTGAAGAGGTGCTTTATACCTAGCAAAGAAGTTAATTCCTGGATTATAGAGGAAATAAATTTTTTTGCCATTGTCTGATAAAAGTACCCGCGGGCAACCATGACGGGAAAATACGTGTTGGTGCAGGAAGAGGGCAGTAGCTCTAGCATTAGCATGAGGGACTGAAGTAACCTCAACCCACTCGGTTAGGTGGTCAATGGCAAGGATAATATAGCGATTACCATAGACACCCACAGGTAGTGGACCTACAACATTGATGCTAACAGTATCAAAAGGGGCCCCAGGGGCTACGAGTTCAAATTTAAAGTGAGGATTAGACTTGTTCTGGGAATGGCAGGTGAAGCAACTTTCCAAAACATCATTAATGGACTCAGCCATATTCTCCCAATGGCATTTGCTTTTTAGCAACTCAAGGGTTTTCTTTACAGCCCCATTCCCAAGGGTCTTATGAGCTTCCATGATAGTTTTAGTCCAAAGAGAAGGACGGAGGTAGGACAGAAAAGCAGAGCTGACCTGTTTTACCAAGACACCATCAACGACTTTAGTGTTAGAAACCATCTTCTTTAGTCTAGCTTGAATGTCTGGAGATTCCTGAGACCACAATATAGGGTTAGGGAGAATCTCAAAAAGTCGATCTTCTTCAGGAAAACTTACATGTAAAATAGGGAAGTGAGAGAGCCCATCCGCATTTTGGTGAATGGCACCAGCTCTGTGAACTATAGAAAAGTCATAATTTTGGAGTCTGAGGGCCCAGCGAGCTAACCTCTCATCTTGATCTTTCATTTGACAAAGCCAACGGAGGGAGGCATGATTGGTGACTATTGTAAAATGTTTACCATACAAATAGGGGAGGAAGTGTTTGATAGCAAGTAAAACTGCCAGGCACTCACATCCAGCTACTGAGTAATTACTCTCAGCCTTGGTTAACGTCTTGCTAAAATAGGCAATCGAGTGGCCAACTTGGTCTTGGTCTAACTGGGAAAGGATGCGCCTACAGCGGTGTCACTGGCATCAATGAAGAGAACAAACGGTTGCTCAAAGTTAGGATGTATCAAGACAGGGGCTGATGACAAGGAAGTGCATAAGGAATCGAAAGACTGTTGTTGTTCAGGGCCCCAAAAGAAGGGCACATTTTTGTGTAGGAGTCCAACTAAGGGTTTGGCAAGGTCAGCGAAGTGAGAGATAAACTGGCGGTAGTAGCCCACCATTCCCAGAAAGACTTGGATGTCTCACAAATTCTTTGGAGTGGGCATGCGTTCAATGGCAGAGACCTTATCTGGGATGGGGAGGATACCTTGCCGCGTCACCTTGTGTCCTAAAAATTCCTTTCTCGTTCAAAGAATTTACATTTAGAGGGCTTTAGTTTTAAGGGAGGCCTCCCATAGTCGCTAAAATACCTGATGAAGATGATCAAGATGAGCAGTAATTGTTTGGGAGAAAACAGTGACATCATCAAGGTATACTAACACACACATGAGTTTAAGGTCCCCAGACAACTGGTCCATAGCCCGTTGGAAGGTAGCAGGAGCATTGCATAACCCCTGCGGCATATGGGTGGGCTTGACAACCCTTCATGGGAAACAAGGGCACACTTGGCATGATCCTCAGTGGAAAGATCAATCTGCCATTAGCCACTTGCCATTTTCATCTAAGAAAAGTATTGGGAGCCAGATAAGGAGCGTAAGGAGTCATCAATGCGAGGTAAAGGGTAGCTCTCCTTGCGCCTAATGGAGTTCAATCATCGATAGTCCATGACAACATGATGGTTCCCATACTTCTTCTTAATCAACAGGAGAGGGGAGGACCGGGGACTACGTGACAGTTGAACAAGGCCAGCATTGAGCAATTGCTTTAATTTGAGAGTAACCTGGGCTTCTTCAATTTTTGATTTGCGATAAGGTCAAGAGCGAAAAGGAGAAGCATCTCCAGTATTGACCTGGTGTTGAACGCCTTGCATATGGCATAATCATGAGGGCCCGAGGAGAAAATATCAGAATACTCATTGATCAAAGCTTCAGCAGCCGCTTTTTGTTCAGCTGACAAATCAGAACTAATTTTTATAGGCACTGCAGCAACAACAGGAGGCTCCTTTAACCCAAAGTCACAAAGAGTCCCAACGCCATGAACCCCCATCACATGGTCATAAGATAGGAGGCGGACGTAAGCAATAGGTTGGTTCAGCTCAATGACTTTAGAGAACGGGAGAGGTTGGCTAAAAGAACAGTGACAGAGCCCTGATAAGTGGGATCTAAAACTCCTGGACAGGGGAGAGCTTTGAATGCAGAAGGGTTAGGTAAATTAGATATCTCGATCAAATGATTAGGAGGGGGACCCAACTGGATCCCAGTGTCTACCAAGATTTGGGCCTGCGGAGGTATAGTAAGGACTTGGGGAGAATGTAAAGGCATCCCCTCCTCAGCCTCGACCATGGGAGGGGCAACTTAACTTTGGACCCCAACACACGATCTTAGATGCTCAACTGAATCAGGAGACTCGAGCAGGCACATCCTAAGCTTCCGTTTCCCTTTTTCTTTAAGAGCAGAAGTCAAAAGTAAAGGGACACAGTATCCTAATATAGAAATGAAATTATCTTTAAAATTAATAACGGCAGAATGTTTCATAAGGAACCCAGTGCCCAATAGGAGGTCATAGCTATTATTATCCAAAGCTACATCGGGGATAGAGAGCTGTAGGCCGCCTAACTTTAGGGGCAAGTGGTAGTAAGCACCTATAGCTCAAGCATATGCGGTATCAGTGGTCCCATATTCTGACGAATGGTTAAGGTTAGGCTGAATCTTAATTTTTCTGATTAGTTGAGAAGAAATGATGTTAATTGGAGAGCCAGAGTCAACAATATCAAGAACCTTCACCTTGTGAACCACCGCTTCAATATGGGTTATTGTCACTCCCACTGAGCTGGGATAGACTATATAGCTGCAGGGGCTGACTTAGAAAGAGGATAAGAAGAAATATCGCTAGGTTTAGATCAATGGAAGGCTCAATAGGGATTTCCTCTTCAGGAGCACTAGGTCCAACAAGGTCAGTGGAAACATTATGAACTGATTGTTCTTGAGGCGCAGTAAAGTTGTCAGCATAGGGAGCCTCTCGCCCTATGCTAACCACTTTTTTGCTTTCTCTTCAGCCATTTTGGATCAACAATGTTTAAAGGTGTGGTTGCGACGGCAACAATAGGTGCAGTTAGTTCAAGCTCAGGTTTTTCCAGACTCATTATTGTTAACCACATAAATTTGAGGACATGAGGTGGAAGCGGAAGCAGGAGCGGCAGTAACTACAGAAGGAGGAATTTCAAGAAGGGCCTCCTTGATATCTAAAATAGAAGTAAAGTTTCGTTTAACAGAAGTCATGTGAAGATTGAGCTGCGGGTTAAACTTTAAAGCAGACAGGATGGCAACAACAGCATCATCAAGAGTGAGGCAGTTGTTAGTTTACAATGTTTGAGCCTCAGCATAGAATTGAGCAGCAAACTTGGCAGGAGATTCACCACATCTTAACTTAATACTCATAAAGGCCTGCTTTTGATTTGCCAAGGTGAGATCACTACCTAATTCTTTAATAAGTGCAGCCTTCACCTCAGCTCAAGTGCTGCATCTCATGAGGTGGGGTACCATAATTTCTTGGGCGGATCTACTAAGTCAAGAGGGTAAGTATCTAGCCTTTTGTCAATCAGGAGCTTTCTCCATCTTGTTTTTATAAATATATAGAAATGAAGCGATACTTCCTTCTCCTGAGGTGAACTTGTCTTTAAAAGAAGGTTTGAACGTAGTACCACGGGAGCTGAAATAACACTAACGCCTACTGGGCTAATTCAATTGACTTCAGATAGCTCAAATTTGGATGGAGGCACAAGATTTCAATTTAAATCAGCTTGTTGTCTAAAATGGTTCAGATCGTCTTAGAGCCTTAATTTGGGCAATTAGAGACTCAGTGGCTGCTTTTTGTTGAAGTTCGTTGTGTATTGTTTCCATTTTGACATGTAGATTTTGGATTAGGGTTTGAAGCTCATAATTGTCTTGCTCCAATTTAACAAACTTTTCCTTTTTGGTGAGCTAAATTGTCAGTGAGAGAATTGTAAAAATGGCAAGAGTTATCAAACCCTTCCTTGATTGCATCAACAGCGAGGTTTGGATCAATAGGTTCTCCAGAGCGGGTTAGCCAACAGCTTTGAGCAATATTTTCAAGGTTTTGCTCAAGAGTAAGAAGGTGGCTATTCGAGGAAGGCTTTTCTGGAGGAGAAGGTAAGTGCACAGTTGAATCCAGTGGACCAGGAGGCCCACGAGGACAAGGATGCCCATATCCAGGGGGGCCAGTTGGCCCAGGTGGCCCTTCACTTCCATCCTGACCAGGGGGCCCCATAACTTCTGCAGGACCAGCTGATCCTTGCTCCCCAGGGGGCCTGGAGGACCCACAGGGCCAGGGGGTCCTGGAATCTCAGGCACGCTTGAGACATTAAACTCTGGTTGGATAGTCAATTCAAACTGGCTTATTCATTCAAAAGTTTGCTTGGTAAGAGCATTAAGTTGGCTGGAAAGGTTGGTAATGGCTTGGTGCAAACTGACTCTCGATAATTGTGGTGGTCTCAGTAAATTGGGTAGCTACTTCATTACAAAGCAGGCTAGCCACTCCCACATCCAGTTGGGAGAGTTAGTTTTGAATAGAGATAAGTTGGGCGTGGTTTTAAGAATAGCCTCGCAATTATCTCTTATGAATGAAGAAGCTGAGTTGTAGAAATCTAAGAGGTAGGAGTGTAACTCTTGGGATAAGGTAAACTGTCACAAGATTTCCTGGTGATGGATCCCCATCATTTGGACTAAGTGATGAAGGACGGGGAGCACAAATCATTTTAAGTATTGCTACATGCGAGATACTTCTAACTCAGAGTTAGGTAAGGTGGAAAATTCATATAGCACTCGCATATTATCAGGAATGGCAGAGGCTTGGTTATGATGGGAGTGATCTCCAGGGAAAAGGGCACCTAGAAGTAATCTATCAATGGTATCAGAAACACCTGTAGGTTGAAAACGATAGTTTTGAGGTTCTAGGGCTGGAATAGAAATATTGAGCGTAGCACAGAATTGCATAAAATTGGGTTCATTGTTCTCATGGTTGTGATTTCCATTGGAAGTTACCCATCAAGTGATGCTAGATATTTTGGTAAGTGACCAAGTAGAGTCTTGGCAAGAATCATCCATTGTAAATATATTTATTCACCAGGTAGCTTGGGAGAGTACCTGGCAGGGAGCACCAATTATTTTGTCAGAATTGGGTAGCTGAGGGCAACAGTTCCTCTGAAGCGTACCAAAATGGATGGATTAAAAGTCCTGCAGCGAGCAGACAGCGGGGAGATCCAGGAATCCTAAACATAGGGGCTGGTAACTTGCTATAAGCTTGAGAATAGTTGATGAGGGACCTATTGTATTAAACCAGGGAAGTTGATGGCCGGAGAGGAGCTTGCTGTACAGAGGCTCTAAAAATAAATAAAACCAAAACAAATTGGAGATAAAAACGTAACTTTATTTAGGAAAAGGCGCGGATATTTATAGGCGAGGTTTTTATCCTAATCCTTTCAGGATAGCGACGTCCTCCACTGACAAGATCTTTGGCATCCTGATGTTGATCAGGTGGGGAATCGATGACAGGCTTCCTTTTAACAAATTAATTAGGGGGCAGAATATAAGACTCCATTAGAGGAAAATTCGGAGAGGTATCAGAAGTAGGGAAATTCGAATAATATTGATTGAGAGCAGGTCAAATCCCAACAGTCGTCAATAACCAGAAGAGTCCTCAACCCTGATGCACCTGTTAAGATGGTTTCTGAAACAGCACCAAGACATGCTAGAAGCGACTTGTGGAGTAGGAGGGAAAAGGGACGTTAGCATGAAGGACAAAGCGCTTTCATGCTGATATTACTAATAAGCCTCAAGGATTTTATTGACCTCTAAAGAACCTAGGGCTGCCATATCTGAAAAAGAGGTTTTAGTACCTATCAATAATAAAGAAATTGATACTGGTTACTCTTCTTCTAATGACGCGCGCTTTTATATCTCACACTACCTCCACAGTTGGGAAGCTTAGTCACTCAAGTCACTTTTATGAGTCCATAAGTTTCCAGTCCTTAACATAGTTGATAGCTGCTCCCCTATGAATTTATTTCATCTAAATGATGTAAAGTATGAAGGTTGCCCCAGACTTGCTGTACTATATGGAGTATGGCACTGCGGGACTTAATATACATGATCAAAGGGGCCTATTCTTCTCTAACATTTCAATTTGGGAAGATTTCATTAAACACCCCTGCCATAGTGCTGGACAACCTAAGTTACAAACTTCTTCTTGGGACTCAATTCCTCTGAGACTACTCAGCAGTGGACACTACAATGAGGGGCTCCTATCCCTACTGAGACACCGAGTTCCTTTAGTTTTCAAAACCTCTCATAACTCTAAAATGGAGGTTAAGGCCTGAGTTTTCCTGTTAGAGTTTGAGAGCTGGATCAATTTGCTCAAGTATCACGTTAAAGGCTCTTGTGTCCGGTTGCTCTCACCTTCTGTTGTTGATTGTGAAGGCATTCCGATCTACCTACTCAGGACGACCTGTATAACTCTGAAGTCATAAATTATTGTCAGTACCCCTGGTTCATCTCAACATTCTCTCAGGATATTTGCTGGAAATTTGAGGTCAAGTTATTGTCAGCAAAAAGATCCTGACTTGTCAGGGAATCTTGATCCCGCTTAGCTAAATCTATATCAATGTTGTTAGCTAACCTTACTGAAAAGCCTATGGTTGTAGGACCATATAGTCCCGCCGCATATGTGCGCCTTCTACTGGTGGAAGCTGTCAATAATGTTTGTAGTTTTGGGAATCTAAGGGATTTTGGGTTATAAAAGTCCCCTTCAGTGGCTCTGGTAAACACCAACATTGTAAAGAAACTCACTGAGGAAAAACAATGAGAAGTTCAGGATCTCTTGTAGAAGTACTCCGACCTTTTCTCAGTCTCTACTTACGACTTCAACAAAATTAGTGGGGTGCTACATCATGTGGAAACTGATGATGTCCTCTTTTGATCCCAACTTACCAAAAAGAGTAAGGGTGAAGAGGCACAAATGGCGGTATAACTCAGGCAATTTTTTAGCCAGGCTACTAGTGACGTCACGTAGTCCATGGGCCTCGCCTCTCCTACTGATCCAGAAAAAGGATGACAGTCAAAGGTGGTAATAAATTATTGCCAGCTCAATTTTATTACCAAGAAGGATATCTATCCCCTGCACTGGATTGATGGCTCTCTCTGGTTGCTTGCTGGGTCATGATACTTTTCTGCAATGGACCTGGCAAGTTGGTATTAGCAACTATAGCTTGCCCCCAAAGACCAAGCCAAGTTTGCACTTATCATCAACGAAGGTCTGTTTGAACCTATGAGGATGCCACAGGTGCTTTGTAATTAAAACGCCACTTTCCAACGTACCATGGGCTGGATCCTTGGAGACCTGAAGCTTATTATGTACTCTTGTGTACCTGAATGACATCAAATCCTTGTCACAAACTTTCAACGGTCATGTGGAGCACCTTTGGGAAGTATTCAATCATTTTAGGAAGGCTTTGATAAAGCTCAAACCTTCAAAGTGCTCTTTCTTCTAGTCCAAAATGGAGTTCCTCAGATATAAGGTGATTAAAGATGGCATCCAGCACATACTGAAAAAGTCAACACAATTAAGAAGATGTCACGCCCCCAGAGCCTTAGGGATATACAGGTATTCCTTGGCATGGTGGGTTATTATTCTCAGTTTTTTCCTTGGTTTTCTGACCTAGCTGAGCCTCTTTTCTACATTTTACAGTAAACGTGCCTTTTGAGTGTCAGCTTGAGCAAGAACAGGCCTTTAATGCATTCAGACTGCTCTTTACACTAAAACTATTTTAGTCCATCCATAATTTAATTAATTTTTACTGTTATTTACGTGTGCCAGCAATGTTGCTGTTGGGGCCATCTTAGCCCAGCACAACGAAAACCAGGTCGACCACCCATTGTCTTACTTCAGTAAACCCCTGAGTAAGGCTGCGCGTAATTATAGCATTACTAAATGAGAACACCGGCTGTTTTACTAGCAAATAAGCAATTTTGCGGCTATCTTTACTACACCCATTTTACCTTCTTCACTACCATTCCTTTTACCGATGGATCCAACAGATGAAGGACCCTGATGGCCTTCTAGCAAGGTGGTCCTTGAGACTACAGAGCTATGACATTAACATTGTCTATCGTGCAGGGGTGATCCACCAGAATGCCAATGGTCTCTCTAGAATGCCAGTATTGGCTGCCTTGACCCATGAGAAAGATCTATCATATGATCCAACTGTCCTCCTGTAATGCTGGGGAATGGTGATTCAAAAAGCCAAATTAAGCTCCAGTAGATGACTCTTGGCACTCATGTCAGAGATGGGCTGCTATATAAAAAGCCAATAATAAGTGGCTCCCTTACACTCGCCCTTCTTCCCGTCCTGATGTTATCCTGGAGGGTCATGCAACTGTGGGGCATGGCGCGGTGAAGAAGACGCATGAATGGCTGAATAAACGATGCTACTGGGACCAAATGGTGGAAACTATTCAATGGGTCTTAGATGCTTATATGATCTTATTTATACCAAGATTGGGCCAATCCTCAGTGACGAATTTTTGATTGTTGCTCCAACATGATCTTTTAATGTCATCAGCATCGATGTGGTAAGCCCTCTTTCCAATGGGTTTCATGGCCACAAGTATATTCTCCTAGCCGTGGACCATCTAAAAATTGAGTTGAAGCGATTTTGGTCCCAGCTGCAACCACCAAAGCCACAGCTCTATTTCTTGTTTGATCCATTTTCACCCAGCACAGGTGCCCCCAAACCTTACTTTTGGACAACAAGTTGAACTTCACCTCACAGGTAATACAATAACTTACCTCATTATTTGGCATTTAACCAGATTTTTGCCGCCCCTTACCACCCATCAACTAATGGGGCAGTATAATGCACTAACGAACTCTTATCTCCATTTTATGTAAGATGGCCGCCTCAGATCCTGCTCTCTGGAACTACTACCTAACCAGCGCTTTGCTTGCCTATAGGTAAAACTACCACCAAGTCATCTAATGTCCCCATTTGAAGCCTTGTATAGGCGTTCTCCCCAACTACTAAGTGGCGTTCAACCATTGCTTGAGACCTCCACACCTGAGGATTCTGAGTTAACTATGAGGGCCTTAGCCTATGAAAATGTCTGACTTCAAGCCCTAGCCACACAAAGCATTGTCACCACTACAGGAAGAGACATCCTGATTTAATATCGGCTGACCCTTCTTACCATCTTTACAATTAGGTGACCTTGTTCTCATCTATCACCATTGACCTGAAGGTTGACAGAATAAGCTCGACGTTCTTTAGTTCAGACCTTGTAAGGTTACTCCTAAGGTGAAGTCATAGTACACCATTGCTGACGTCAACTAGGGGACCATGGTTAATAGGATGCATGGCCAGTTCCTTTGGCCCTGTACCACCTCTGACAGGATCTTGAGGGGGCGTTTTTGGAATTTGAGATGAAAAACAAATAAAAATCCCTACGTCTGAATTAAGCCACAGTGAACCAACTTTCAAGACCGCTCATATGGAGGCTTATCTTAAAGGCACTAAACCCAAATTCAATAATGAATCAGCACACGTTCAGGAATTGATGGAGGCAACTTCAGAAATCTCGTCCCTACTTTTTGAACTTCCAGAGGCGCGGTGTCCACTGCTCCAGTCATGAGGGCGACAAAGTACTTTGAGGGTGCCACCCAGGCAGTCGATCTGGAAGGCTATAAAATATTCTGAGAGGATGGGACCACAAAGATCCCTGAGGCACCATCTCATTATGCACTCTATAAATATTGACACATTTTAATCTAATAAAGTAGACCGTATTCAGTCCATATTTACGTTTTTTGTTCTCTCCACAAATTTACAGCTTTGAGCCCTCCTTTGAACCTCAGCAACAGTCTAAAAACAATAATGCCAATAGTGACTGGCTATAAAATTATTTTGGCAGCCAGGCTTTTTATAATGGCCTCAGTTGAAAGTAATTTTAGATCGATTAAAGCTAATAAAAGTGGCTTCTGAATTTTGTAAAGTCTCTTTATTATTGGCTGAGTTAATTGGGATTCAATTGATGCTATGGCATACTTGATTCTTCTTACTGATATTAGTAAAGAGAAAGGGGTTTTCAAAGAAAGCTTCCTTAAATTGAGTAATTTACCCCTACTGTCAGGAGAGTGTCTAGAACTCTCCAGTTCCCAGCGAGGTGGTTCACGGTGCACAGCTCCAGCGCCAGGGAACCAGTCATCTACTAAGGTGAGCATAGCCCTTGGAGGGTGCTGGAGTGAAAGTAACTTATTGCGAGAGCGTTTACCACAGTATAAATTAATATATATCGAATAAATAACAAGACTTGGGTGGACCCCAAAGTGGAGTTCATATCCAAGTGTTGACCTGAGCTGGAATGCAAGGGTGCCTCGGTCTGGAGAGAACCAGGGTGGACCAGCGATGCACCTGATGTGAGAGGTAAATTTGTGCGGATCAAACAGCTAACGTTGCAGGAGACCTCCTTGAAGAGGTCCGCGCACAGATTCACCCAAATCAACATAAAAATGTAATCTAACGAGGGGTTATATTAATGAATAAAGATGATCAACAAGGAAGGTTGGTCTTGAAGAAACATATTTAAACAATTTCGGTGGAATCATTGATTGATGGAATTGGTGCTAAACCCAGGCGCTAATAAGTGCACGCTTCCATTGGGCAGAAAACTATAACTCTAAATGGACCAAACCTCAAGTTATTGACTGAATACAAAGCCAACCTGAGTTGAAAATTTTTAAAATTGATGTGGTTATAAAACATTATCTTCCTAACAGCTGAACCAAACCGTTGTGTTTAATAAGGTAACTCGTCCATTTTAACACCAATGCCATAGCATGGGGATGGAAGTCATGCTTTTTACTTGGATCAACCTGTGCATATCTGGCCTGCACCCAGCGTTGGTTTTAAGGTGTGCTTTAGGTCAGGGAGGTCCTGCAGCTTAAACTTTTGGGCCTCCTGACGCCCAGCCTTGTCTTGGCTGTTGGTATTCTCAATTAAGTCATGTAAACATGACACCTACAGTTGAAAATTTCTCACCATTACTCTCCAAAAAAGCTTAGCAAAAGGCTTTAAGATCCACATGTGGACGCAGCTATAGATGATGTGTGTAGTTTCATCTTTTGTAGAATACTTGGTTCCTCTTCTCATGACAGCAGTTGTAGGTCCCATCCAGACAACATGTAACTTCTCAAGTTGTCCTCTGCTCAAATATAATAACGTCACTTTCTGTCCCACCTTGAATATGTGTGTTAAAATCTTGGGCTTCGTTGGCTCACTTCTGGCCTTAGATTTCAACTGCACAGATTCGTGGATCCTTGCGTTGATTATTTGATTAAAATTAACTAACTGGGGCAATAATAGTATGAAGACTATTATTATGGTTGATTGCCCAAAAGCCACGTTGAGAGTAAAGTTTAACGCAAAACTGGTGCTTCTTACTCTTGAAGATATGTTAATAATGGTAGGGAACACTTTCCCTATTCCCTTCTCGCAGAGCCAAGCAGAGATTTTGATATTGCCAACCTAAGGATATCTGATCTTTGCACTCTTCTCTTAAGAGTGATGTTTAAAACAACCAATGTTTAAACAACTAATCTAATATCAGTTTGAATCTAATTTTTAGTGAATTATTTGGGGTTTTTATAGTTATAATCAGCACACAACTTTTCAGCTGTCTGATGAGAATATTTGTGCTCCTATACTGGTTTTGACCCTCAGTGTTAGGCACCAAATCTCGTCAGGTACTGTTGCCTTGGGTTTATAGGCAGCATAATCCTCAGGCGTTTGGCAGACCAAACAATTGGTATTAGGTACACGAAACTGATTGTTTTGGCCTATGCCAATTACACTCTTCCTCCGGCATTTGAACGTTTTGGTAGTTTCTGATGACTCCAATCTGTTCCGCTCTGAATGATTCCCTATAACTCAACTATTGGGTATTATCCCAATATTGAATTATTGCTTAATTTTGTCAGGGATGATTCCCAATGAAATTACCTGTTGGCAGCCTCAAATATCATCAGGGATGATGCCCAACAATAATTCATTAGTCAGCGACTTCTATTATCATCAGGGATGCCACCTGACAATATTCTCATCAATCAGCCACTACCGCTTATCCTCTACAATTATAACCTAATCATCAAATCTCATATTTGGTCAAAGGGTTGGATTATGTGATCATCTGAAATTCTGACACATCCACCTTCTTGACCAGATATCCAACAGAAGATAGAACCCTTGAGTTGGGACCATCTAGTACTAAAAAAAAGATAGAACCCTTGAGAATGGAAGCCGCCTCAGCTGGAACTCATGTTTGGTTTGTCATATTTCTATGTCCTCAGCGTAGTGCAGCTCTGTCTGCACTCAACGCCCATATGCTCTGCTCGGTATGATGACTTCATATCCTTGGTTGCTACCCATTGCCGCCTCTTCTCAAGTGCGGTTCCCACAACATCATGTCACACCAGTCCCATCATTGCATCAGTTGCAAAAAATCAACTGGTCCACCTGTACAAACCCCAGGATGAATTGTTGGCACTCTTGCCACCAGTACAAACCCCAGGACAGGTTCCGCTGGCACTCTTGTCACCTGTACCAACCCCAGGATGGGTCTCAATATCTCATTGATAGGGACTATTCCGGTGGACCTAGTTTCAGCCCTTCCTGATCCTGCTGACGCTTGGGTCTCATGCCCATTAATTTATCCCTTCCTCCACACTTGAAAAATGGGAATAACACTAGATGCATTACTGTTTCAATTAAATTGTTTTTTAATATTTTTTACTTTTTTTGTATTTTTATGCATCTTTTTTATATATTTTTTTCCCCTTCTTATTTATTTTTATTACTTTTATTTATTATTATTATTTACCTAATATTTTCCAAGTCCAATACTTTAAGTATTTTGCATGGACGTTATTGACTATGCGACCATCCTCAGTATTCTTGATCATATAATTATCATTTTCTGACTTGTCAATAATTTCAAATGGTCCCATCCATAGGGCGTTCATCTTATTTATTTTCCCAAACCCCTGGATATCTCAATAGGCTACCCTATTGCCCACATAGTATTCTTTCAACGGAAGTCAATTCTGGTCATCCATTTTCTTTGCGTTGATTCTTTTCCTCAATGTCATATCAAATGCCTGAGATTGTAACTTAATCAGGATATTGCCAGTCAGAATAGATACTGTTTGGCACTCATCCCCAAAGATGTCTCTACTGCTGAATACAATATCAGTGGCAATGCAGCTTTCCACCCATATAACAGTTCAAATGGTGTTTTCTTGGTCGCCAAATGGTAACTGATATTATAATCAAAAGTGACCAAACTCAGATATGCTCCCCATGCGGAACTTTTCCCCGCGACCAGTTTTTGTAAGGTTGAGTCTAGAGTTAAGTTCACTCTTTCCACCATTCCGTTTGTTTCTGGACAATAGGGGACAGATACAACACCGCAGGTTCCTATTAATTTGTTAATCCTGGGAATCACATGTGAAGTAAAGTTGGTTCCATTATCACTGAGATGACTTGAGGGAAACTGTGCTGATAGATCATTTGGTCAAGTATAAACTTTATTGTACTTATTGCATCTACTTTGCTGAGGGCTTTCATTTTGACCCATCAGGTTAAGTAATCTATTGTGACGATTATATAATTCACTCCTTCGGTGCTGATGCTTAATGGTCCCATAACATCTATGGACACCATGTGCCATGCGAAACCAGGGCATACTAGCTGGTACCCTATGATGTTCTTGTGCGGCTTGTGCAGATGACATTACACACAACAGGCTAAGTGATCTGCCACATCATAGGGGATCGATTCCCAGTAATAATACTGGTGAATATGATCCACTGTTTTTCTTAGGCCACCATAGCTGATGACCTTTTGAACAGCTTAATGATTTCTGCTCGTTCCAAAAGTTTAGGAAATAGAAAACCATTTTCCTTTGATCATTTCATATAATTTTATTGTCCTTAAATTTGGTATTTTCCATGGCTTTTTGTCATGCATTCTGAATTTTTTTGGGTTCATCCCAATATCTCCTTTGATCATCCTCTGGAATAGTGCATCAGCCTGAGGATAGATCACATGATAACCAGCAATAAGACAATCCTTCAGCATTCTGATGTACTACTCCATCCTTATGAATAATTTCGAAATCGTAGGCTTGCAGCTTTAAAGCCAATCAGGACAACCAGCCTTCATTTCCTTTGGGTTATGAAGCCTGTGCAGGGACAAGTGGTCAGTTATAACTTAAAGTGCGTTCCATGTATGTAGACTCAGAATTGTTTACAGGCATGGATGACCTCCAGACACTATTGCTCCATCACGGTATAGTTTCTTTCTGCTGGCAACAGTGTTCTGCTCCTGTAGGCTACTGGATGTTTGTCCCCATTGTCATCTAATCGACTTAGAATGGCTCCAATCGCCATAAATAAGGCATCCGCTTGTATTATGAATTCCTGACTAAAATTTGGGTATTTCAACCCTGGGCTGCTCATAAGATATTTTTGGAGTTTATTGAATGAATTTTGGGCCTCTTCATTACACAAAAATCTTTTTTTTAAATCCTTGAGAAGGTGAAATAGAGGTTCAGCAATTCCAGCAAAGTCTTTGATGAATCAGCAATAGTACCCGACCATTCCCAAGAAGACTTTAATATCCCAAACACTTTTTGGGATTGACATCCACTCAATAGCTTCTATTTGCATGGGTTGCGGTTGTAATCTGTTAAAGCTTATAACAAACCCTAAGCATTCTTTTTTTAAAATGGCATTTTATCAGTTTAATTTTTAAATTTGCCGCTGCCAACTGCTTAATAAACTCCCTCCAGATGCTCCAAGTGATTGGAGAAGGTCCTACTGAACACGTTGAAACCTCTAAGTAGACTAGCACGCAGGATAGCTTCAGGTCACTAAGTATTGAATCCATAGCTCGCTGAAAAGTCACCGGCATATTGCATAATCCTTGGGGCATTCTGATCAGCTGGTACAGTCCTTGTGCGGTAATTATCACATATTTTTCCTAATCTTCTTTTGGCAAATCGATTTGCCAATAGCCTGAAATCAGTTCCATAGCTGTAAAGTATTTTGCCTCTCCAAAGTGATCAAGTACGTGTCAATTTGGGGCAGCAGATAGGAGTCTTTTTTAGTGATCTTATTTAGTCGGTGATAGTCAATCACTACTTGATTTGATCTGTCCTTCTTTTTTACCAAACAGGATCAGACTCGCCCATGGGCTTGATGATGGAACGAGTAACCCATGTTCCACTAACTTGCTTATTTCATTGCTGACCTCCTCTTCCGCTGCTCTTGACCTATGAACAGGTCTCATTTGTATTGGCGGACATTCCCCAGTATCAACCTTGTGGAGTAAGTTTTTTGTGCATCCTAAGTCATGATCCTTCTGAGCAAATATCATCCAATATTTTTTCAAATAATCAGACCACATCTTCCTGCTGATTTGTAGTCAGATCAGCTAGCTGCTCGTGATCCACTAATACATTGACACTTTCAATAACTCCCGCCAGCAATCCCATTTTGGAAAACAGTACAAATTCATGAAGAGTGTATAGTTCTGCCACCGGGAGCAAGTGAAGAAATGCAATGGTCTGATTTTTTTCAATTTCCATCGGCTTTTCTCCTAGATTGGCTACTAATACTTGTATCTCTTAATGACCTGGTATTAAGATCCCTGGCGCAACCCACAGTTCAATCCTTGATTTTCCCAAGGATCGATGATTTCTCCATAAAGCTGTTCTAGAAGTTCATCATTAACCCAGTATTAACTATGGTTTGAGCCCCCCAGAAGAATAGTGTTCGCTGCATTCACCCTTAGAGGTATTCCCTAATTTTCCATAATTTCCGTTGTCATTGGTTTCCGTTTCTATCTGACTAGTTCATAGTGAATGGGTATAATACCATCAATATAAAATAAATTGACAAAGTTATTCTTCTTTGTCAGCAGAGTTTCTCCCTTTCCGCTGGTAAACCAAAGGCAACGTCTGTCCCAATATTGTCAGGGTTTTGCTTCAAAATCGCATTTCACTCCCATACTTCCTCAGGAACTCTGTCTCAATAAGTATGTCATAGTTTGGATTGGCAGCATTATAGCGGGAGCTGACACCATCATCAATCCAAACCAAAGTGGTAGCGCACTGTAGGCTCCACATGGGATGGTAATGTCTGGTCCATCCGTTCCATGCTCTTTTTGGTGCTCCAAATCTGGTGAGATTTTCATACATTTTAAAAATTTGGTGGAAATGATATTGATTGGCGCTCCACTATCAATTATGGCTTGGACTCTTATCCTATTGACTAGAATATCGACATAGGTATACTCTGAGTACTGTAATAAAGTATTTACTGAATGGATAGCGTCCTTATTCACCAAATCAAGTGTGTGGATTATCTGAGTGGATAAATTGGGGAATGACTTCTTGATCGCGCTGATAGGCAAAGAAACGTTAGCTTCATCCAACTTCATTTTGACTAGGTCTTCAGGGCTCTTGGTGGATCTAACTTTCTCTGCTAGCTGTCATACATAAGGCCAAGCGACCTCACTAACAATTTTGGGATTGATCCCCTTCGCTTTGGCTTGAGCTATAGTGTCAACATCTAAGTTAATTCCCTGTTGGAGCAGATCTGGTGAGTCATCATCCACGAATAGATCAGAGATATCAATTTCCTCTCACATTATGTCAGGTGGGACAGGTTTATCAGCAGTACTAGATATTCCCTGATCTAGACTGCTGGTCCTTTACCTGAATCTGAACCAGTCTCTTGAGGTTGAACGAGATTTATCTGGTCCTTCGGCTTTTTTTCCTGACACTGGGCAATTACATGGCCCGACTTCTTGCATTGGGAATAGCAGTTTGTTGATCTATCTGCTTGTTTTTGAACTTCAGTTTACTTCCTGACACAACTTGACCCTCAAATTCTTTAGATGTATTGGCAAATTTGACAATATTTTGGGCCCTCATTTGAATTGCTTTAAAAGTACGATTGGTAGCATCAAACGTGGCTCCAAGCATCTTCATATGATCCACCATCTGAGAGGTCGTTGTTTCAGTCACTAGTGCCACCACCATAATCCAATGCAATCTCAGTAGAGCTGAAGTGCTGACTGCATGGCTATGCGGGCGTCAAAGTCACTTAACATATTTGCTCCTGCCAAGATCTGAGTTTCTTGGTAAAAACGGTCAACAAAACTAGCCAGAGTCTCATCTTTGAGGAATTGAATACTCATGAACTCTTGTTAATGATTCGCCATCTGAGTAGGGCTTCCAAACTCCAAAATAATGGTGGCTTTGGCTTCTGCGTACTACCAATTGTCCCCAGTGAGGTGAGGAAGCACCAGATTTTGGAAGTCTGTGCCAAGGCAGTTCATCATATTCAATGCTTTTTGTCAGTCCACATAGCTGAACATGGTCATCTCAAATAAGTGGAAGACTGCTGGGGCTTTATCCTGGTGAAAGGTGGCAATTTCAGCATATTTCGAAATTCCTCAGTTGCTCCACTAATAGGAGATCCTAACCCTGCTACTCGAGAAACCATAGGAGTGACTTTAGGAGTCATTTCTTACACACCACGAATGGTTTAGGCATGTTTTGGGGCGGAGAGGTCTTATTGCTTGGCATTTCACATGCCTTTGCTTTGGCATCATTTGCCTCAATTTGTTCACAATCACATTGGTGTTTCTCCACCTCTATATGCTTGGTCATTTTCGCCATCTCCTCAAGAAACCATCGGTTGTGTTCTCAATCCGCTTCCCATTCAGTTTTCTGAAATAAAATTCCCTTGATGAGTTCGCCCTCTTTCCACTTCAAAGAGGCAACTTTTCCACATAGATCATTATTAACTATTCCAAGTTGTTCGAGTGTTTCCTCTGTCTTGATCATATAATCCTTCAATGTACTAACATTGGCCTGAAATGTCGAGCTGAGCACATTTTCATTGATGGCCTGTAGTTCCGCCCAGAGCTTCCAAAGCTCTTCCTTAAAAGACATCATTATTTTAAATTGGCTTTTGACAACTCAACCACCCCCTGTAGTGAGCACCAATGTAAAAATCTTAGGCTTTGTTGGCTCGCTTTTAGCCCTGGATTTCAACTGCACAGATGTGTGGATCCTGGCATTGGTTACTTGAATGAGATTGAAGGACTGGGGCGATAATAGTATGAAGATTATTTATTATGGTTGATTGCCCAAAAGCCACGTTAAGAGTAAATTTCAACGCTAAACTGGTGCTTCTTCCACTTGAAGATATGTTAATACTGGTAGGGAACACTTTCCCTATTCCCTTCTCGCAGAGCCAAGCAGAGATTTTGATATTGCCAACCTAAGAATATCTGATCCTTGCACTCTTCTCTTAAGAGTAATGTTTAAAACAATAAATGTTTAAACAAATAATCTAATATCAGTTTGAATCTAATTTTATTAGGGAATTATTTGGCGTTTTTATAGTTAGAATCAGCACACAACTTTTCAGCCCAATGAGAATATTTGTGCTCCTATACTGGTTTGACCCTTAGTGTTAGGCACCAAATCTCGTCAGGTACTGTTGCCTTGGGTTTTTTAGGCAGCGTAATCCTTGGGCATTCAGCGGACCAAACAATTGGTATTAGGTACTCAAAACCAATTGTTTTGGCCAATGACAATTCCAATCTTCCTCCGTTGTTTGAACATTTTGGTAGTTTCCAATGACTCCAATCCATTCTGCTCTGAACAATTCCCTATAATTTCACTATCAAGTATTATCCCAATATCAAATCATTGCTTAATTTCGTTGGGGATAATGCCCAACAAATTTATCTGTCAGCAGCCTCAAATAGCATTGGGGATGATGCCTGACAATAATTCATTAGTTGGCAACTTCTAATATCATTGGGGATGCCGCCTGACAATATTCTCATCAATTGTTTACTATTGCCATCCTCTACAATTATAACATAATCATCAAATATCATATTTGGTCAAAGGGTTGGATTTTGTGGTCATCAGCAATTCTGACAATGGGCAACTCAGGTCTTTGGTCACTCTCATTGGCACTCTCTTTTAAGTGACTTTATGTTGCTGCAGAAGTTCAGGTAAGTTTTTAATATGTCCTCTGCTAACTCTTTATTATATGCTGTGAGTAAATTCTCCCTATTCACATTCACTAATTGGGATAACATGGCCAGTAAAGAGGCTTCTCTTCACTATAGAACTTTGAATGGAGACATGAAGTAGTACTATGGTAGCTCAACTGGTAAGTAAACAGGATTGATGGCAAAAGATGTAACATTTTAATCTTTAGTTGATTGATTCTTATTTAAGATTATAGTGAGAGTCCCATTAACTCTTTCCGTGCTTCTATTGGTAGAAGGCTGTAATGCGTGGTAAACTGCTGTTTGACTGCTACTAAGTCTATCAGGTGTCTCACAACATCAAAGGTCAAATTGGTCCTGTCAGGACCATGGGTGTGATACCACGTATTCCTTAATTTATTGAGTCCAGAAACCTGAAGCTCCTTGGTGTTGAATGTGTCTTTTTTCTTTTATGGTCTAAAAGACTTTTACTCTGGATACTACTTCTGGGATGGTATTTCCTAAATATACGTTGACCAATTTCTATTTAAAAAAGGCTATAAGAGAGAGTAAAGTTTATTAGCTTAGATTTCTCAATATAAAGGAAATCAGGGAAGTGTCTCAGTAAATCTCTAAGCAGTCCAAGCTAAGATCTATAACTATCACAGATTGGGGATTCTGTGGCAGGCTAATTATCTCAGTCAAATAATTTGCTTGCCACATGGATTGGGTTTGAACCCTAAAATTACGAAGCTCTTAGGGAGCAATATTCAACTGCATAAGCTGTAGTTGTTCCCCAACTTTAAGAGCCATTGAATTTCGTCAGGGATTATCCCCAACAAATGTTCAGGCTATTTGGTCAGATCAGGATTGGTTCCCTTTGAATGGCACATCTGGATCTCTAATTTAATAGAAAACCTTACAACACCCCCTCTAGATCTTGAATAGGAGGGAAATGGTCAGAGAAAGTGATTTTGTACGCGATTTACTACTGTACCCTGAAAGATCTCAACAATTGCATGTTCATTGCCCTGCTTATTTGACTTTGTAAGGTCCTGACCAGTTGGTTCCCAATTTTTTGTCACAACCTTCAGGCCAATGATGATAAAAAGGACTAGGTCACCCGGTTGGAAGGTGTGCAGGGGGTCATGCTTATTATTATTAGATTGATTAGTTTCTCTACTAGTTGTAGTAGATATGTTTTTTATAAGCCAGGACCTGAAGTTGGATAAATTTATTGTCAATACTTCACATAGTGACTTTGGGGACTTTGGGGTAGGCTTAGTCAAGCATAGCGTGTACTTTGGAAGACAGATGGAGATTTCTTCTGTGCAGCGCTTGGAAGGGCGACATCTTAGTTATTCGATGATAGATGATCCTATAGGCCAGAATTGCACAGTGCAAATATTGAGGCCAATGAAGGGAGTCAGTCATAGCCTTTTTCTGATGAGTTGCAGTTAGAGTACCATTTTCCCGCTCTACCATTCCCTTGGTTGCAGTATGGTAGGGGGTGGAGAACCCCTGTGTGGTTCCCATCAGTTCGTCCAAATTTTTTACCAGTGTCAATCAGAAAATCTGCCTGTTATTGGAACGAATGATGTTAAGGTACCCATGTTGGGTGATAATCCAATAATACAAAAGTGTAGAGGTAGCTTTTGCCAAAGATGAGGGTAGAGATACTGCTTTACCCACTTATTTAAATGGTCCACGTCTAGAAGGAGGAATCAATGACCATTAGAGGCTCGAGGAAGAGGTCCCACAACATCAATGCTAATAGTTTGGTTTGGTTCACAGGGTGGAACCACTGGAAGTTGAGATTGGGGACTAGGTTCAGCTTGACTTTTGCATATCAGGCAGGACTCTAATACATCCTGGACTTAAATAATCATTCCTTTCCAATAACATTAAGTCTTAAGCCAATGGTAGGTTTTCTGAATTCCCCTGTGGACAACTTGCCAATGTCCCTCCAATATGACGTCAGTTTAAGCCGAATGTCATACATAGGGTTATTATTTTTGGACACATATATGTACAGTTGGTCATCTTTATATTGAAGATTTGCTTATCTTTTTGCTAATTCCTTTTAAAGGGACAAGGAATTTTTTTATTCCATAAATGCAATTGTTTAAGAGGTCATAAGTTGATCCTCGTCAGTGTTGGTTTAAATTAATATGGGAGGCTGAGATAGCCAATCTGCATTTTGGTGTATGGGCCCTGGTCTTTGGATAATAGAAAAGTTATAGTTTTAAAGTTAGAGCACCCATTGAGCTAATCTACCAATGGGGTCGTTCATTTGCTGTAGCCACTGCAAGGAATCATGGTCTGTAATTATGGTGAAAGGTTTCCCATATAAATAAGGTCAGAATTTAGAAATAGTCAGTAGGACTGCCAAGCATTCGCAATCTGTAACACTATAGTTGCGTTCAGATTTATATAATGTCTTGCTATAGTAGGCAAAAGAAAGGTCCACTAAGTTTTCATCATGTTGAGATAGCATAGCTCCAATGGTTACTTTGCTTGCACTAGTAAAGAAGAGAAATGGTTTATTAAAATTTGAGGGAATATTTACTAGAGAATGAGAGAGAGATATGTAGCATGTTGAAGGCCTGCTGTTGCTCTTCCTTCCACCAAAAAGGGTATCCCTTTCTTCAGTAGATGCACTAGAGGCTCGGTGGTGTCTGCAAAGTGGGGTATAAACTGGCAATAATATTCCACCATCCTTAAAAAACTTGTACACCTTGTAGAGATTAAAGGGGGTCATCTTAGCAAAGGCTAAGACCTTGTCATCCATCAGGGATATTCCAGCTTTAATTACCTTATGGCCCAATAAAATCTATTTCACTTTAAAAGAATGAGCATTTTGATGGCTTTATTTTTAATAGCAATTGCTGTAACCGATGAAAGACTTGCCTGAGGTGATCTAGATGTTTGGAAAGATTCTCAAAAAATGGTATATTTTCTAGATAAACTAGCACACAGGAGCGTTTTAAATCGCCTAGGAGTCCGTCCATGGCGCGTTGGAAGGTATCAAGGGCTTTACATAACCCTGTGGCATTTGAGTGGGCTCAAATAGTCCTTCACTTGAGGTGAGAGCGCATTTTTCACAATCTTCCAGCAATAAATTGACTTGCCAGTACCCACTGGTGAGATTCATAGCTAAGAAATAGAGGGAACCCAAATTCAAACATGAATATCATCTATACGCTGCAATGGATAACTGTCTTTTCATTTGATAGAATTGAGATTGTGAGATCCATAACAACATGGTGGCTACCATCCTTCTTTCAAATAAACAAAAGTGGGGAAGCCCACGGGCTTTAAGAAGGCACTACTAAACAAGCCTTTAACAGCTTCTGTACTTTAAGGCCACTTGAGCTTCCTCCACTTTGTATTTTGGTATGGCAGGGATTTAAATGGAGGGTGAGCCTCAGTCTCTATTTGGTGAATTACCATGGACATTTTTCCATAGTCACTTGGTCCCAAGGAAAAATTCATACTCCTCAAGGAGGTCTTCGACATTCTGACATCCATTAGGGGTAAGATTCTTTCCAATTTTTGCTTTTGACCAGAGCTATGGTGGGTAGGGGATCGAATACTAAAACCTGTATCTAGCCAAAAAAGCTCACATTGGCGATATTCTCTATGGGACATAGGTTTACATAATAGATAGGGACATACCAAGGGAATTGGAGGGTATGATTCGTTATATTTCTATAATAAGAAAAGATAAATTTCCCATAGGCGGGATATAAATACCTGTGCAGGTCAGCTCTTTTTTGTTTGAAGGGTTTGGGTGTCCACTTAACTCCAAAATTTGATTAGGAGCGATGAGAATCTGGATCCCCATATCCACAATAACTTGTGAGCCAGAGGGTATTGTGATAGGATGTGGAGCATATAGAGGAAATCCATCTTTGCATCCATTGCCTCTGAGGGGTATCTTAGTTTTTTCGCCTAGGACTTGGTAATCATCTTTGCAAATGGATGATAGGTATTCAAGGAGACATGTCTGTTTTTTCAAGGTTATTTACTTTTGACGAGAGTTGGAATAGTAATGGGATCCAATACCCTAGTAGGGGCAGGTAATTTTTGTTGTTAATGATGAAGTTAAACTCCCACATCAGTTGGATCCCAATAAGCAACTCATAAATATCGTTTTCTAACGCAATGGTGGGGGCACTAATTAAGAGTTTCCCAAATTGAAGGGATAAAGCAAAATATGCTCCTATCACCTTAGTTGACTGACTACCAGCCGTCCCACATTCAGATTCATGAATCAAGTCAGGATCCTTTTTATCTTTTGGGTAAGTCAGGAGTAAATAAGGTTAACCAGGTATCTGGTGTCAATTACTGTCAGGACTTTAAACTTATGTATGACTACCTTGACTCAAACCTCCAAAGATCAGAACTGGGAATTAACAGGGAATAAACTGTCATTAGGGATTTGTAGTAAAACAAGCAGAGGATTCTGCCGCGGCCAAGCTTGAGCTGTTAAATGCTTTTAAAAAAGTTTATCTGCAAGTGCCTGGCTTTCCATAGAAGAGCTGACTGCCAAGATTTGTATGGGTAACAGAACAACCTAAAAGTAAGAAATTAGGGATTTTCTTTATTTGAATAAAAAGAGGTACGTTAACTTCTGCAGATTCAGCCAACACAAAACATCATGAAGAGCTGGGAATAGAGCTAGAGCTATAATAAGGGTCTTGAGGCACTCGATTTCCTCAAGCATTTGAAGCCTCTTGCCCTATACTGACTGATCTTTTGCTCACTTATATTGAAGAACGCCGCAAGAGTCTACAGTGAATTGGTTCTCTTGCAATGGGTGAAGTATAATAGAAGTGTAAGCGACTTGGGGGTTTAACTGCTAGCACTTTGGGCCAAGGCTTATTATTACTAAAACGAATGGGCCCATTAGGTTTGAGTAGATCGGCCTGATTCTCCAAAATAGCTTCTTTGAAATGGAGGAGAGAAATTAAGTTATATTTCACAGCTTTATGATAAAGTAGAATGTTAGGCATATTTATAAACGCCAAAAAAGAAGCAGTGATAGCATCATAAAGAGTAAGATGCTTTCCTGTGACCAACGTTTGAGCTTCAAGATAAAAACGGTGAGCAAACTCAGTGGCAGTTTCTCCCTGATTAAGGTTTATACCCATGAAAGTCTGCTTTTAGTTAGATAAAGTTATGTCACTCCCAAATCTCCGAAGCAAGGCAGCCTTGGCGTCATCAAAAATCCGGCAATATATTAGATGAGGTATCATAATGTCTTAAGCTACGTGACTAAGACAGTTAGCTAGGTGTTTGAGACGTTGGGTGTCAGTGGCTTCCTCCATAGCACTTTCATAACAAAATAAAAAAGAGAAGATGCTCCCCTTGCCTGGGAAATACTTCTCTATAAAAAAAGGGTCTTACTGTGCCATTGGGGGGGCTAATGGCCAAACGATGTGAACTGACAATGGGGGGCGTTTTCACCTAAGGAGGAACTGATAATGCTGACGTTTTGTAAGGGTGGAGGGCGTCCACTTTATTTTGTAAGGTGTTAAAATCCTCAATTATTGAGTCTACCCAATCATGGGTGGCATGAAGAGCCGATTTGTTGGCAACAAGAGGGGATAATTGCAAACTTTGCTTTTGAGCCTGATAATCGCATCTCAAAGTTTAAGTTGGTGTTGCTCAAGGGCGAGAATTCGTTGCCCCATCCCATGCATCATAGCGGGTAGATTTGTCAATATTTTAGGGCGTTGCTGATTTAAACAGAGATTTGACGCTGATTTGTTATTGTTCATTTTTTTATTAATTTTATATCTTTCACTAGGAACTCATGGTGTACCTGGCAAGGAACAACAGTTTTGTTGGGATCATGGGTCTGATACCACGTATCCCTTAATTTAGTGAGATCAGAGGATCCAAAGCTTCTGGGTGTTAAAATATACCTTGTTGCCTTACTTTTTCAAAAAGTCTTTTACTCCAGATACTAAATGTGGAAAATTATTTCCTAAATATATGTTAAATAATTTTATTAAAAAAGCCAAAAGAAAGAGTAAAGTTTATCAGTTTAGATTTCACAATATAAGGGAAATCAGGGACGTGTCTCAGTAAATTCCTAAGCAGTCCAAGATAAGATCTATAACTATCACGAATTAAGGATTCTGCTGCAGGCTAATTATCTCATTTGAATATGATTTGCTTGCCATATGGATTGGGTTTGAGCCCTGAAATTAGGAAGCTCTGAGGGAGCAATAGTCAACTGTATAAGTTGGGGTTGATCCCCAACTTTGAGAGCCATTGAATTTCGTTATGGAAGTCCCCAACAAATGTTTGGGCTATTTGGTCATATTGGGATTAATTCCCTTTGTCCAACACATCCAGATCTCCAATTTTGGGTAGGAATCCCAACAAGTCTATTATTAGAAAGTGTTATTTGAGGGCATCCGTGGCAAGTAATGAAATGGCTGTATTTTAATCTTGTGGTAACAATTGAGGTGAACGCCTTGACTAAAATCATTTCTAAACACTTAGTGAAGTGATGTTTCGCTACAATGATAAGCTAATTCCCACTTGAAGTCTTTGGAAAAGGTCCACAAATGTTGATGGAGACATTATGAAAGGGCATGCTTTGAGTGCCAGGATGGAATTCAAACTTCTTCAGGAGTGGCTTGTATTGGGCGCATTTAATGCAGAGCTATAGATCCCGATTGATAGCATCCATCATGGCCTCCCATTAAAATCTCTCCTTGAGATGCTATAGTCTTCTGCAGCCTTCCTTTACCTTATTGACGGTGTCCTTCCATGACTTGCGCTTTTTTAGCATAAGGTGGCCCCAACCTAAAGGGGGATACACCGTTATATGACTAGCGCCTTTCATTTGCTCAGCTACACATATAATAACCATTTTTTCCATAAATTATTCATCATCTATTTATCTTGAAATCTCATCGTTCTTTTACAGATCTTCAGTATCTTTTTTAATTGCACCATTTTCTTCTTAAAATTCCTCCTTATTTTTATAAGATCTAAAATTTATCACTCTTGTGATCTTGAAAGTTAAATACAGATAATTGCAACAGGCCTAATATTTCAGATGTTTCTTTCCTTCCCAACGCAGTATCTAAAAGTTGTATACTACCAGCTTGACAGCCCATCTTGCTAGCCTTAATTATAGATCCTTCGTGTTTGTCAACCATTTCAATGAGGCATGGTCAGTTATGATCTTGAAGTATATGTTATAAATTTAAGGTCAGAAGTGGCGTGCTGCTCTGATCACCGCTAGGCACTCACGCTATGTAGCCATGTAGTTAAGAATGTTCTGGTGCATGTCTTTGAATAAAACTATATAGGGTGCTCGACTTCTTCATTGTCTAACTATGCTAAGATGGCACCCACATCCTTTTCTCTGGCATCAGTGTAACTTTAGAAGTCTTTCACAAAATCTGGGTATATCAAGACTAGAGCTTCCATTAGCTTTACTATGCGCTAGTTGAAGGTATCTTCTTGTCATTGTCCCCAAATGAACATACTCCTTTGTTGAGCATTTGTGTGAGTGGCTCAGCAATGTCTGAAAAGTTTGGCACATATTGGCCTTAGTTATTTCACCATGGCAAGAACACTTATACATTTCTTATGCACTTGGGAGAGCTCATCTTGAAAATAGCATCAACCCTCATTTCTTGGGCTTTATTCCTCTTTGGTCCACTTCTTGGCCAACAATATTCAACTGGTTATTCAAAAACAATCACTTGCTTCTCTTAAGCTTAAAATTGTTCTTTTAAAAGGATAAAAACCTCCTACAGGTGTGTCAGATGATCTTTGAACGTTTCTCTTAACCATGATGTTACCCAAGTAGATGAGCATATCCAAAATTTTAAGATCAAAAAAGCTGATTTATTACCCTCTAAAATTTATCTGGGCGTTGCACAAGCCCTGTGGCGTATTAGTCTGTTTGTACAGTCCTTGTCTGGATATCAGGGAACACTTCTCCTGGTCTTCTGGTGACAGATCCAGCTTCCAGTATCCTCTTGACAGGTCCATTGCAAAGAATTACCGTGATCCTCCAAGTTGTTTCAAAGCATTTTCAATGTGCGGCAGTAGGTACAAAACTTTCTTAATTAAGTTGTTAAGTCTTTACTATTAACCATGAATATGCGGTGAGTCCTACCATCTAGTACTAAAAAAATATGCGGTGAGTCCCATCTTTCTCACTGGCATAAGAGCGACGCCCAAGGACACTTTGAGGACGTACTAAGCCTGAATTATAAGTTGTTGTAGCTCTTTCAAATGGCTTCTTCCTTGATCTTGGATTGTGGCAAGACTTTGATCATAAGGGTAAGACGCTCCCAGTTCTAAGCCTGAAAACTCCTCCCTTGCATAATTCATGACCGTTAGGTCTGCTGTAGAAAATAACTTAGTTTTTTCTCCAAAGTTCATAGAATCATGCTTTTCCTATGTAAATGGCTCTTGCAGCACAATTTTTTTAACTTGCTGTTGGTGTGAACTAATTTAATATTGGCGTAGCAGTACAATTTCACTTTAACAATAGTTTGGCCCTTATTATCCTTAAAATTGCGCTTAACTATGTTTCAAGGAGGATTTGATTTCTTATTTGTAGGCAGAAAAGTAGAAATTAGGATCACTCTAAGTCTTTGTCCTCTAACTCCTTTGGGACAGTATATTTCAAGCATAGTCTGTTATAGTGGCATTGATATGGATGCTGACCAACATGACCTTCTTTTCTCCAAGAAGTAGGTCCATCTCTTTTCTAGCGTACAAAGGCAAACCAGACTCTGCTTCTACGTTCAGTGGTATCTGCTTTGTTCCCTTTTAGTTCATGGTATAGATGACCATGTAAATTGAATCCTCAGTTTTTATTATCCATAATCGCTTCTTTCGCACATTTTTCTTCTTTTCTTGGAATATAAGTGACATCTAATAGGTGAGACTTACTAAACTCTAGTTGAAGTAAATTATTCCTCCAACTTTACTAGGAATGCGTTCCTATAATTAAATTATAATGGTTGTCCTCAAAAACCACAGCTGGATCAGATAAGACAATGCGTCCAAATTACAAAAGTAACGCGGAATAGGTTCCTAGTGCTTTGTTTGACCCAAGCCCAGCAGTTCTGAACTTGGCCTGATAATCAATGCCAGGTGTAAACTTTGTTCTCTATATCATCTTGGAATACATAATGCTAACTGGAGTGCCATTTTCCAGTGCTGCTAATATTTTGATTTGTGTATAATGACTTACATTTTCTAATTCTCTTGCCAATTTTATAATCACAGTAAAAATGTCACTGACTATTTGACTGGATCCTCCCAAATATACAGGAAGTCAGGTCTCTTTGCAGGCCTCAGGTGAACTATGGTCTTATAATTTAATCTTCAAACGTGGTTTCCATAGGAATCTTACCATCTGGGATACTGTTAATGATCCGTTTGAGCCTGTAAGCTTGAGCTAATTAAGGCTTCTAAGTGGTAATAAACTTAGATTGGTTAGGTCTGAGGCAGGCACACCACTTCACTTGGACTTTTAAAGTTATATTTTCTTGAATTAAGTTATTAATTAGGCTCCTCTTCAAAAATCTGGTGGTGTGATGTATGACCAAATTGACTGATCCTGCATCATCCTTTTTAGATTTTTCTTTCTTTTCTTCCTTTAACTTAGGACAACTTCTCCATAAGGATACTTGGTAAAAGGTTCTACGCTTGAAGATTGCGTAATTTGGTCCTTCTGTTAAACTGCGCAGTAAGCCTTCTCCTTAGGTTTATAATTGCGGCTTTATGCAAAATAAAAAGCCTTTTGATCAGGGCGGAGTTGCTGATGGTTCTGATGCCTTGACTCCAACTTATAGGAGGCTTTAACATCAATCAAGGCCTTCTTAGTGGTTGTAAAAATTTACTCTTGTGGTTGTTATCAGTAAGCAACCCAGTAACCTTTTACTGCACAGGTTTGGTTTCCTTGTGCACTCCACGTTGTATAGAATATATTATCCAATAATAGTATGGAGACTATAACCATCTAGTACTAAAAAAAATAGTATGGAGACTATTATCCGTAGTTGAGCTTGAACTATTACTTGGCTTACGCTTCAGCCAGTACTTCCAATTAAATAATTTATAAGTCATACTTGTAGGGATTTGTTCCCTATAAAACTGTCCACTCAATCTTTGTCAAGATCCTGATGACAGTCTCTTTTGGACCAACACACAGTTGGCAGCTATCCCTGATTGTGGTTCCCCTCATCTCTAGATCCCCGCTCAGATCTCTACTCTTCTATGAGAAACTTCCAATTATTGCCTTCTGCAATAATATCCTTGAGATGGAACTTCACACTGGATGCTGATAGCCTAACTATACACCAAATCAACTTTTAATACTAATAATATTAATAATAATATTGGCAATAATACTTTTGGTAATGATAATAATGTTTTTATTATAGTGAATCCTAGGGAATTATATAGTAGGGGATTCAGCCATCTAATCCTCAGTTGACACCTCTTTGATGAAATGGCAGCCATTGCCATTAAATCACCCTTCCTTGTCTCAGCAGTGATGGTCTTCCCCATCCTGGCTAGGATTCCATCATTGGACATCCTCAAGACCTCAAATGATAAGAGTTGGAAATGTTTTCTAACATTTTCCTCTTGATCCAAGTGAACCAACCATAATTGGCTAGCGACCTGCTTAGGTAATGGGACTTTTTACCCATTATGGCAGGTCACTTCATCAACCGATTGATTGGCTAGTTGCAGGTGGCATCACTCGCCTCACAACTCACTATTCATTCCCAATCAGTTGGTGATGAAACCTGACCAATCCCAATCGGTACACCTGATACTAAATCACGTTCATATGCCCCTATTTTGTCGGACACTCCACCCAATGAGATACCAGGTATTCATCCGGATTGATCCCCAATGGATTGACCAGGCAAATATCCCAAAATCCCCCAAACGTAATTCCTCTGAAATCTAGGCTAACCAATTTCTGATTCACTTCAACTTAGGTAATTTTCCCCTAGTGACACCAGATAATCTAGCAGGCTGGGAATATGGGCAAAAATCCCAACACATCCCCACTATTGCCTAGATTTCCAGCAAGAAAAGGACTGGGGCATGAGAACGCTGCTTCAGACACCTGGTCAAATACTTCATTGGTTCAAGCGGAGTACACTCATCAATACTCAACGCTGCTTGGGACGACCTTTGGCATACTGCATTCTTCCTCTTCCTCCTCACTACTGCCTACTCAGAGCGCGGTCCCCATGACCTTCTGTCATGCCGGGCTGATCAATTTACTTGTGACATTACTAGTCCCAGGATCCAGTTTTCCCCCCATCAGGGCATATGACCCGTTGTCATATTCAGGATTCTTAGTCTGGCGTCTTTTTATTCCTGATTCTCTCCTCATCCTAGACAGGAATTCTTGCCGTCAATGTTTGTTTCATGGCTTTATTAAGAATTTTATTTCTATTTGCCCTTGTTATTTTGCTCATAACCTCTTGGTGGTAAGTCATTCTTAATTCTTCCCTCAGAAAGCTTATCTCATTAATTTTGAGATTAATTTCCCCAAAATTGGAGCCTAATGGATTATAGATTGCATAATGTCAACTTCTATATAAGTCCGACATCCCCCCTCTAGTCCTGCTCATATGTCAAATTCAGAGTCTCGCTACCAGCAGCTTCTTAACAGTCTGTCAGATCCGGATCTCCGCCTCTTCCAGCAGATGAGTTGGGATGCTTGGTGGAACCTCTTCTATGGTCCTTCCAGGACTCATACGCCTAGTCTGGCACAAGCGGCTAGTCCTTCCATTGAATTACTGGAAACGGTAACCAATCCCTCCAAAACCAGACTGGCCATCATTTCAAACAACTCTTGGCTGATTCTTCCTTTGCAGTTGATTCCCAAGTTGGACTTCAAAACCCTCCTGTATTCGGCTCCTTTTTCTGAAACATCATCATTGATGCTCCAGATATTATGCCAGTCACTCTGGATCACTCGTTCTTGGCCGGGTTGGACTTGCTCTCTGAGTTCCTCTTCCAACTCATTCAATTCTACAAACCCGCTGTACTGGTTTCTGAGCTTTCAATTGTAAACAGCATACACTTTGAGCTCCCCTACACTGAACTCTGGGCTCAAGTCACTGAGGCTTTGACATTAGCACTGAATCCCTCTGATCTGGACAACCTTTTAGATTAGGATACTGCCACTTATGCTCTTCGTTTGCTGGCCAAGTTCTTTGAAGTTGGTTGACAAAGCTTCCAGCCTCGCCTGGCTTCCACTGGTCATTCAGCTTTAGCTTCTGTGAAGCCCGTAGTCATCATTTGCAGGATGCAATCCACTCACTGCACAACTACCTCTTCTCCAGAGATTCTCATTGCTATCTTCCATTGATGGCATTAATCAGGGGCATGATTTGACAACCCCCTCAAGTATTCCTTCTTCACTGCCGGCTCACATGTCCAGTGTCCTTGATGAAGCCCATCAACAGGCGCTCAAGACATATCTTCCAGCTCTGGTGCCTTATCAGGATTACTCGGGGTTATTCACTGATTTCCTCTTTCTCTACTGCTGTTTTCTTCCCGCTCTGGGGTTTTACAATTGGCATCTTCTGACATATCATTTTCCCTTCCCCTAGTCGCGTTTTCTCAAGGCTCAGCATCCACTCAATGAACGTGGTTTCATGTAGGTCTTGCCCTCACAAGTGTCCAATTGCATATCAATTTTGATGGGCTGTTTCTTCCTACCATGATCCATCCTCCCTCCCCCAAGAGGAGAAATAGGTGGAAGCATCCCCATACTGAGGACAACCAATAAAAATAAAAATTATAAAAAATATATTGGCTTTTTTTCTATGCATATAAAAATCTTTTTTCTTATATCTTTTATCAAATTTTTATCTTTATTCTTTTTTTCTTATGGGACTTGACCTTGTTTCAGTTCAGAGGTCCTTCTTTTCCACCAAACTGGGTCCTGGGTACTTAAACCTGCCAGTTTTCTATAATTCAGAGGTCCTTTTTTTTGGACTTAACTAATTAGATTGGTTCAGAGGTCCTTTTTTGAACTTGACCTAAGCATCAGGACATGACCAACCTAATGGTTCATTGGTCCTTTGGGAACTCTTTTTTTTTTCTTCAATCCAATGATTTAGATACTTATCATGGACTCGATTTAATACTCTTCCATCCAAGAGATTCTTGATGGAATAAGCATTAGTCGCCATCTTGGCGATTACTTTGAACGGACCTGACCACAATGTATCCAATTTGTTTCTTTATCCAAAACCATGTATATCACAATAGGCGACTCTTTCTCCTATTCAATATTCTAATGCCAGTTGGTTCTTGTCATCCGTCAATTTTGCTAGTATCCTTTTTTTCAAGGTTGTATTGAATGCTTGTAATTGCATATTGATCATGATACTCATCAGTCAGTTCAAGTATTGTTTGGTACTCATCCCTGACATAGGCTCTACTACCAAATATAATATTGGTGGCAACGCGGCCTTCCTTCCATTTAGTAATTCAAATGGTGTCTTTCCCATCACCGTATGATGACTAATGTTGTAGGCAAACATCACTGAGCTCAGGTACATTCCCACGTGGAAGTTCTCCCTGTGACTAGCTTCCTCAGCGTTGCGTCCAGCGTCCCATTGACCCATTCTACCAGTCCATTTGTCTCCAGCCAGTATGGTACTGACACGACACCTCGGATCACCATTATTTCATTTAGCCTTGGGATCATATGAGATGTGAAGTTGGTCCCATTGTCGCTCAGTAGGACTTGCAGACATCCATGCCAGTATACTTTTTTTTGGCTACTATGATGTACTTGACTCCTCCAATGCTCATTGCCAGTGGTCCTATCACGTCAATGGATACCATGTGCCAGGCAAATCCAGGTTGGACCAGTCAGTATCCAGTTGTATTCTTATGTGGTTTATGCAGCTGGCATTCCATGCAACAAGCCAGATGATCCACGACATTGTAGTTAATCGATTCCCAGTAATAATACTGACAAATATGATCAGTTGTTTTTCTCAGGCCTCCATGCCCGACAACCTTGTGAGCTGCTTGAACTATTGCTGCTCTTTCTGATGGTTTCAGGAATAATAGCCATTTCCCATTTATTGTCTTGAATACTTGTCCATCCATAGTATCAGTATTTTCCATCGCTTTTTGAAATGCACCTTAGATTTCTCGAGTCTCATCCTCAATTCTTCTTTCAACCATTCTCTGGAATAGCTCATCCCCTGCAGATATACCAACTGGACCATTGGTAACCGCGATAAGCCATCCGCATTCTGATGAGAAGCCCCCACTGGTGGACTATCTCATAATCGTAAGCCTGAAGCTTAAATGCCATCAGGCTAGTCATCCTTCTGGTTCCCATAAATTGTGCAGCCAATGCAGCGAAAATTGGTCCATCACCACCTTAAAGTGCGTTCCATGGACATACACCAAAAACTGCTTACAGGCGTAAATGACCGCAAGGCATTCATGCTCAGTCATAGTGTAGTTCCTCTCAGCAGTTGAGAGTGTCCAGCTCACATATGCCACCGGATGCTCATCCCCAAGTTCGTCTACTTGGCTCAGTATGGCGCTGATAACCATCAATAAAGCATCAGTTTGAATGATAAACTCCTGATCGAAATTTGGATATCTCAGAATTGGCAAATTTATCAGATACCGTTGTAACTCATCAAAGGAGTCCTGGGCCTCTTCATTCCATATGAATCTTTTTTTGGATCCTTTAATAAATGAAATAAAGGCTCAGCTTTTTGGGCAAAGTCCCAAATAAATCTTCTGTAGTTTCCGACCATCCCAAGAAATACTTGGATGTCTTTGACACTTTTTGGTACAGCCATACGTTCTATAGCTGCTATCTTCTGGGTTTGCAGCTAAATCCATTTTCTTTGATCACAAATCCCAAGTACTCCAACTCTTTCTTGAAGAAGTGGCACTTCCTTGGCTTGATCTTCAGGTAGCCACGGAAAGTCTCTTAGAAACTTCTTCCAAGTGATGGAGGTGATCAGTAAACGTTCTACTGAACACATTGATAACGTCCAGATATACCAGGACGCATGACAACTTCAAGTCACTTAATATTGCGTCCATGGCCCTCTGGAACGTCACAGGCGCATTGCAAAGACCCTGGGGCATCCTTGTCAGCAGGTATAACCACTGTGCGGTAGTAATTGCACATTTTCTTGGTTATCTTCTGGAAAGTCGATCTGCCAGTATCAGGAGATTAGGTCCATTGCATAGAAATACTTCGCTTCTCCTAATTGATCCAGCGCATTGTCAATCCTCAGTAGGGGATAAAAATCCTTCTTCATAATTTTGTCCAGCCTCCAAAAATTAATCACCACCTGACTCAATCCATCCTTCTTCTTTACTATCAGAATTGGACTCACCCAGGAACTTGATGACAGAACTAGAAGCCCATGCTTAACTAGTTTGCTGATCTCATCTTCCACTACCTCTTTGGTGGCTTTCAATCTTTGGATCAGTCTCATCCTTATTGGTAGATTTTCCCCAGTGTCAACCTTGTGAATTACATCTTGTGCGCATCCCAAATCGTGGTTGTCCTGAGCAAACACTTCCTGGTATTTCTCAAATAATTCAAGCACCTCCTCCTTCTGCCCTTCCAGAAGATCTGCGAGCTGCTCCCAATCAACCAATAGGTTGATGCTTTTGGCCGCCCAGGCTGGTAATCCCATTTCCTCGAGAGACCCAAAATCATGGAATCATCTCAATTCTGCCATTGGGATTTAATGAATAAACGCGATGAGTTGAATTCTTTTGATCTTAATTGGTTTTTCACTTAAATTTACCGGGAGAACTCATATTTCTCCATGGCCTGGCATTATTATCCTGGGAGCCACCCATGGCTCCACTCTGGACTTCTTCCAGGGGCTTCTGACTTCTCCATACAACAGCTTTAGAATCTCTAAAGTCAGCCCTGTGTTGACTACCATCTGCGATCTGGCTGGTATAGTCTTTTCCTTCTTGATCCTTAAGGGAATTCCCCAGTTTTCTAGGAATTCCGCCAGCATCTCTCGTCACTTCCTACCAAATAATTGGTATTGAATTGGTACAATGCCATCATTGTATATCTGATTAGTGAAGTTGTTCCTCCAATTCAATGGAACTTCACCATCCTTCTGGTATACCAATGGTAACTTCTGACCCAGGATGGCCAACGTATTATCCTCAAAGTTACATTTAACTCCATACTTCTGCAGAAACTCTGTTCCAATCAGGATATCATAGTTTTAGTTTACCAAAACTATCGCTGGCGCAGATACCACCAATGACCTGAATCATAGTGGCAGCACACTATACGCTCCACAGGAAATGGTGGTGTTCAGCCCAGCTGTTCCATATTCTTTCTTGTGTTCCAAGTCTGGGAAGATCTTCATCCTCTTCACCAGCTTGGTTGACACAATATTGATGGCTGCTCCACTGTCAACTATCGCCCTCACCCTCACTCAATTCACCTGAATATTTATATACATACACTTGGAGTATTGTAATAGAGTATTTACTGAGTGAATTGAGGCGTTTATTAGCCAAATCTAGGGTATGAATAATCTGCGCTGATAATTCAGGAAACAATTCCTTTATCACACCAAGGGGGATTGACATATTGGCCTCATCTAAACAAACATCTGCTAACTCATCAGAATTCTCGGCAGTCCAAATCTTCTCCACCAGTTGTCAGGCGTATGGCTGGGCAACTTCCTAAATTATCTTGGGGTCAATCTTCTTTGCCCCAGCTCTGGTCATGGCATTTATATCCATGTTGACCACTTGGTATAGCTGATCCTGCTCATCGTCTATAAACAGATCGCTAATATCTATCTCTTTATTCATGATATCAGGAGGAACAGGTTTCTCTGCTGCTATAGACTGTTCCTTGTCTAGGCAGTGGGACCTTTTCCCAAATCTTTGGCAGCTGCTTTCTCTTTATCCTGGACCACGTTAATTTGATCCTTCATCTTTCTTTCAGTGTGGTGAAATATCCTTTCCCACCACACTAAAAGCAGACTTTCTCTTTCTTATTTGATCATATGAAATCTTCGGGCTTATTTCCTGGCACAGTTCAGTTAAAAGCCTCTTTTTCTTCACTTCCCTTCGTGGGATTTGGATTTTTGACAGGACTAGACTTGAAGCTTCTATTCAGGGCATCAAACGTCGCTCCCAAAATCTTCAGGTTGTCTACCATTTGCAAGATAGTTATCTCCATCGTGAATACAGTAGACATCATTCAATGCAAATCGTGATAGGGCTGAAGGGCCGCTTGCAAAGTGATTTTCACATCAAAGTCGTCCAACTCTTTCGCTCCAGCCAGGATCTGTGACTCCTGGTAAAATCGATCTACAAAGCTTGCAAGAGACTTGTCTTTATGGAATTGAATTCCTATAAATTCTTGCTTGCGTTTTGACATGTGGGTTGGACTACCAAACTCCTTCATTATGGCCGCTTTAGCCTCAGCCTATGACCAGCTGTCCCCCTCCAAGTGGGGTAACACTAGGTTCTGGCAGTCTGTGTCCAAACAGTTCATGACTGTCAACACCTTTTGACAATCCCTGTATCCAGTCATAGTCATGTTGAATAGCTGGAAAACGCTGGGGCGTTATCTTAATGGAATGTTGGCAATTTTAAGTTGCTCTGAATTCCTCTGAGTCATTTTGGGCCAATTCTCTCGGTTTGGCTGCTTGGCTAACTTGTGGAGTGACTTTGGGCGTCATCTCCAAAATAGCCTTAAAGGTGGGTGGCATATTTCTTTGGGGTATTCATCTTCCCAAGTATCATACAAGGACTTCTCTCTTTGGCATCACTGGCCATATCAGGCTCACATGCACATCAGTGGGTTTTCAGGTCCTCTACTTCTTTCATCAACATCTCAATATATGCACCAAACTTTCTCAAACAAACTCGATCTGCTTCTCACTCTTTTTTTCAGGAATAGGACCTCTCAAATGAGGGTCTCCTTCTTTCTTCTTTAACGAGTTTACTTTGCCAAGTAACTCGTTTCCAAAGTTGGCTACGTTTTCTACTCCTTCCTCCACCTTGGTGACTCACTCTTCCAAGGCCGTGAACTCCCAATGGTCCACTGAGTTTGGGGAATTTTGATTCACTGTGGCGATCTCTATCACAATTTTCAAATTCTTTCTTTATATGACATTGTTAATAAATTCTTCACTCAACTACCCCTGTAGTGAGCACCAACTTGTAAAAAGTTACTCTTGGGGTTGTTATCAGTAAGCAACCCAGTAACCTTTTTACTGCACAGGTTCAGTTTCCTTGTGCACTCCGCGTTGTATAGAATATATTATCTGATAATAGTTTGGAGACTATTATCCATAGATAAGTTTGAACTATTATTTTGGCCCAACGCTTCAGCCAGTACTTCCAATTAAATACTTGATAAGTTTTACTGTAGGGATTTGTTCCCTATATTACTGTCCACTCGATCTTCATCAAGAGCCTGATGACAGTCTCTTTCAGCCCAACACACAGTTGGCAACTATCCCTAATTGTGGTTCCCTTCATATCTAGATCCCGCTTGGATCTCTACTCTTCTCTCAGATAGTCTTCCAATTATTGCCTTCTGCAGTAATATCCTTGAGATGGAACTTCACACTGGATGCTGATAGCCTAACTATACACCAAATCAACTTTTAATACTAATATTCTTAATAATAATATTGGCAATAATACTTTTGGTAATGATAATAATGTTTTTATAATAGTGAGTCCTAGGGAATTATATAGTAGGGGATCTAGCTATCTAACCCTCAGTTGACACCTCTTTGATGAAACGGCAGCTGTTGGCATTGAATCACCCTTCCTCGTCTCAGCAGCAATGGTCTTCCTCATCCTGGCTAGGATTCTGTCATTGGAAATCCTTGAGACCTAAAACGGAAAGAGTCAAAAATGTGTCCCTAACATTTTTCCTCTCAATCAAGCAAACCAACCATAATTGGCTAGCAACCTGCTTAGGTAATGGGACTTTTATACCCATTATGGCAGGTCACTTCACCAACCAATCAATTCAATAGTTGCAGGCAGCATCACTCGCCTTGCAACTTGCTATTCATTCCCAATCAGTTGGTGATGAAACCCAACCAATCTAATTGGTACACCTGATAGTTAATCACTATCAGATGCCCCTATTTTGTTGGCCACTCCACCTGATGAGATATTAGGTATTCATCCAGATCGACCCCTGATGGATATGACCAGGAAAATATCCCAAATCCCCCAAACATAGTTCCTCTGAAATTCAGGCCAACCAATTTCTGATTCACTTAACCTTAGGGAATTTTCCCCTAGCGACACCAGGTAATCTAGCAGGCTAGGAATATGGGCAAAAATCCCAACAGTGGTCTTCAGGGATCCATCAGGTTTCATAGCCAAGGTATGTGCATTAGGAGTTGCAAGAGTGGTTCAAAAAAATAAGCATTATGGCCACATGGTGACTTGATTTAAGACTCCAACCATTTTAAGCTGTTGTTCCTCTAGATAATAACATTTTGCATAGTCCACAATCAATTTAGACTTCTCCATTCTCATGGTGTGGAACTCTTGCTTCATATTTTGATAGTTCTGTGCACTTTCAAACCTGGAAATAAGCATATATTTAACTTTGGCTGAAATGTGATGGGTCAAAAGTAGCTTCAGGCACCTCTTGTGCTTCTCTGCATATGCGTCCCTGAACATGCCGAGCTTTCTCTTAGTTGCTGGCTCCATCCATGCTATTATTGTATAGCTTGAGATATATAGGTTTAGTTCCCTCTCCAGAAGTGAACTTAATCTCACAGTAGAGGCAGAAATTAGTATATTCTTTAGATTGAATTTGACTTTTGATTTGTAAAACCTTGCTGGTATTTTTGGTGATGATGGTGCATTCATCCAAAGTAGGTAACTTTTTCATGGGTGGAAGACGTCTCACTTTCATGTTGTCCACGTCCTTCTTCAAACGATCCTAGTAGACATTGTGTCTTTCCAGCTTGGTAACATTGTTTTTAAAATTTTTAAAGTTTCATTCTTTTCAATTTCCTAGTAATCCAACTTCTCTCTCAGTTGAGACATATGCATCTCACTAGTCTTTTCATGTGCTGGTGATGGTCCAACTATTTTTGACTCAAATTCAAATGATCTACATGCTGCTTCAAATTGTTGATTTTTATGTAATAACTCTCCATGTCATATCTTCTGAAAGTTCCTCTCTTTGCTACAATTCCAATATTTAGAAATAACCCACTAAATTTTTTATATGGTGTCCCCTGTAATAAGAACCAGTTATTGCCAAAGTGGCCTGCTCGCTCAGGGCATGCTAATGAAAGGGGTTGAGCCATTTGCAATAAATCATTTGTTTTCTCACAGTATTCATCATTAAGCAAATTGGAGGTTCATGTTATTTTGTAAATGTGACTTTAGGCATGATTCCATGCGTGTACATCCTTGTTAGAGCCTATATAGTATATATATAATTGGGCTATTCCAGAGCGCACTGGAGCTCTCTCAACTTCTGCTGACAGGAGGAAGTTAAGTACAAACCTTTGACATTAAATCTTCTATGTTTGCATTACTAACACCAAAATAAAACAACAACAAAAGGGACAAATTTTGTGAAATAAGTTATTCTATTGATGTTCATATAGGAAAGTGTATATAGTACTTATAGGATCGAGGTGTATGAATTAGGACTTTATTTATATTAAAACAATTTCTTATCATATGCAATTGTGTATTTGCAACTTGATTTCAGGCCTACCATATTACAATTCCTTGATCACCTGGGATCTACTAGGATTCTTGCAAAAATTATACTGTGGAGCTTTATCCTGTTTGTGAATGTGTGGCTGCTTCTCTGAATTCAACAGTGGCTTTTATTGTCCTTGTGACCCTTGTGGTTCTTAAGATTGCTTATATACATTAGTCATAATTAATAAAAGTTTATTAAAAACTAATTTGCTTCATGTTTGGTTAATAAAACATTGATCGGCTTTTTTTGAATGGGGAAACTCTCATTGGATAGGTTTATGTAATTTCATCATCATTGGTGGTTGTACCCAAAGATAAATAAGGGGTTCTTTATGAGGCGTCATCTGCAACATTGTGCACAAAGTCATATGTATCTTTATATATAACAGCGCATCTTCTGACATCATGGTGAAAATTGTCAAATTATTTTAGTGGTCAAAGGGTATATAACTTGCTCCATAATTAGTAGCTTTAGACCAATTAAAGCTTATAAAAGTAACTTCAGATTTTGGTGAAAAAAAGATCAGTGCCAAAAAATAGGACAAATCATTTTTCTTACCAACTAAATTTTTAGTACCATTATTAGTATTTTTTAACTAAGGTCTTTAAAAAGGCGTTTTTCATAGGTCAAAGAACTATCTTCTACATTAAGCATTTTTATCTAACAAGTGCAATTTATATAAATCTGCAAGAATGAAGAAAATCATAATATTAAAAAATACATAATAAAACATATAACTTCAATATGTATTCAAGCGACCCTTAAATTGCTAAGACCAATTGAAAAAAATTAATATTTAATCAAGGATTGTAGATATGTTCTAAGGAAATATAATTAAGGTTCAGATTGTAAAATTAAATTGAAAAAAGTATAAAATCTAAACTGTTTCAAACTCTGTAAAAATATCGAAATTTTAGCTAAAGGACATATAAATAATTTTAAAGCCTATATACTAATAATAAGTATTCTACTTAAAATTTAGTACACCATTTACCTCATATAAGATTCATCTACCTCATAATAGTGCTTCTAGTAGCAAAGCAGTCAGTTGCTCTATCTGATGTGAAAACCTAGCATATTTAAAACATAACTGTTATGAGCTATGCAATATGAAATATTAGGAGGCTCCGCTGGGCACTGGCTGACAATATAGTGATCACTGACCTTTGATCAATGCCATCATTGACTTATCCCATACTCAGAATAGTAAGCAGTCACATCCTGATCATTGTGAAGCTAAGCAACTTAACCTCAGGGGAGCCCAGCATCATTGGAAATCTCAGCGCCTAATACCTATCCCTGGCCCTTTCAGCCTGGGTGTCCTGGCAACTGACTGATCCTAAATAATATGGGGATAGCCTTTACCCAGTCCCTTTTCCTCAAATTTGTGTTCAGGATACTGCCCTCTCAGGTCTTCCTCACAGCTTAGGGTCTGTAAATATTTGGGTAACACACTTTCTAAAAAGTAACCACCTTGAGATGCCCTCACCACAGGATACCTCTTCACCCGCCCTCAAAAGGCCAGTAGCGTAACACTAGGATAAAACAGATGGTCAATTGAAGATACTTTATTCATATTAAGGCAAAAATTTAAATAGAATCGATGGAAAGATCATAGAGTTACTAAGAAATATCTGGGTAAAGGATAGGGTGTGGCATACTGGAGTTGTTGTAAGTTTGAGGGAGCAACCTTTGCAGCTTAATTGGGAGTAATAACCATTTATACTTAGAGGGGGATTAAGCAGGCGGCATTTCTTTTATTACTCTGGGCAATTTTAGACCATGTGGTAGATGAGAGGTGGGTGATGGTTTATCCCTTGAAAATTGCGCCTCTTCCTCCTCTACTTACCACCCATGAGTTGGTTCTAGAGTATTTGGGTGGTATGTCAGGAGGTGGCGGTGGTCAGAAGCCATAACCAGCAGAGGGGTAGTAAAGTTTTCCACAAGATTCTCCCTCCACCAGTAGAAGTTCCGCTAGTAAAAGAAAAGCAACTAACTGGTGAACAAAATTTGATCAAGTCGCTTTTGGGCTTGAAAATTTCCATCTGCTGTTCTCCTACATTGCTGGCAAAGGCGAGCCCAGTCCTTGATGAAGCCCATAGGCAGGTGCTTGGGACTAATCTTCTGGCTCCAGTGCCATATTGGGATTACTCAGGGTTATTCGCTGATTGCCTCTCTTTATACTGTTACTTTCCTCCCCGCTCTGAGGTTTCACTATTGGCTTCCTCCGACATCTCAATTTCCCTTCCCCTAGTCACTTTTTCTCAGGGCTCAGCATCCGCTCAATGAATGTGATTTCGTGTAGGTCTCGCCCTCACTAGCATCCAATCACATATCAAATTCAATGGGTTATACATTCCTACAGAGATTCTACCTCCCTCCCCCAAGAGTGGATATAGGCAGAATCATCCCTATACTGAGGACAATCAATAAAAAATAAAAATCATGAAAATATATTGGCTTTTTTATCTATGCAGTTTATAATAAACTTTTTCTTTTTTTTCCAACATCTTTTATCAACTTTTTTATCTTTATTCTTCTTTTTCCTTTGGGACTTGACCTTTTTTCAGTTCAGCGGTTCATCTTTTCCCCAAACTGGGTCCTGGGTACTTAAACCCACCAGTTTTACATGGTTCAGAGGTCCTTTTTTTGGACTTAACCATCTAGATTGGTTCAGAGGTCCTTTTTTTGGAATTGACCTAATCATCAGGACATGACCAACTAAAATGGTTCATCAGTCCTTTGAGACTCTTTAATTTTCCCTCAATCTAATGCCTTAGATACTTACCGTGGACCTAATTTACAACTCTTCCATCCAAGAGATTCTTGATGGAGTAAGCACCAGTCGCCATCTTGGCGATTACTATGAATGGACCTGACCACAATACATCTAATTTGTTTCTTCATCTAAAACCATGTGTACTGCAATAGGCAACTCTTTCCCCTATTTGATATTCTTCTAAGGCCAGTCAGTTTTTGTCATCCATCAATTTTGCTTATATCCTTTTATTCAAGGTTGTGTTGAATGCTTAAGATTGCATAACAATCAGGATACTCATCAGTCAGTTCAGGTATTGCTCAGTACTCATCCCCAATGTAGGTTCCACCACCAAATATAAAATCGGCGGCAACGCGGCCTTTCTTCCATATAATAATTCAAACGGTGTCTTTCCTGTCGCCGTATGATAACTAATTTTGTAGGAGAATGTCACCGAACTCAGGTGTGTTCCCCACACGGAAGTTCTCCCTGCAACTAGCTTCCTCAGCATCATGTCCAGTGTCGCATTAACCCATTCTACCAGTCCGTTTGTCTCCAGCTGGCATGGTACTGACACAACTCCTTGGATCCCCATTATTTTGTTTAACCTCAGGATCACATGAGACATGAAGTTGGTCCCATTGTCACTCAGCAGGACCTGCGGACATCCATGCCAGTATATTACTTGATCCAGGATGAACCTCACAGTACTGGTAGCATCTACTCTGGTTAGGTCCTTCATCTTGACCCATCCTGTCAGATGGTCGATGGCACCTATGATGTACTTGGCTCCCCCTGTGCTCATTGTCAGCGGTCCCATCACATTGATGGACACGTGTGCCAGGCAAATCCAGGGTGGACCAGTCAGTATCCAGTTGTATTTTTGTGTGGTTTGTGCAGCTGGCACTCCACACAACAAGCCAGATAATCTGCGACATTGTAGTTGATAGATTCACAGTAATACTACTGGCAAATATGGTCAGTTGTTTTTTTCAGGCCTCCGTGCCCAACAACCTTGTGGGCTGCTTGTACTATTGCTTCTCTTCCCGATGGTTTTGGGAATAATAGCCACTTCCCATTGATCATCTTAATACTTGTCCATCCATAGTCTCAGTAATTTCCATCACTTTTCGAGTTGCATCTTGGATTTCTTGGGGCTCATCCCCAATTTTTCCTTTGACCATTCTCTGGAATAACTCATCCGCCTGTGGGTATACCAACTGGACCATTGGCAACCACAATAAGCCATCCGCATTCTGATGAGAAGCCCCCTCTTGGTGGACTATCTCATAATCATAAGCCTGAAGATTAAGTGCCCATCAGGCCAGTCATCCTTCTTGTTCTCTTAGATTGTGTAGCCAACGCACCGAAGAGTGGTCTGTTACCACCTTAAAGTGCATTATGTGGATGTACACCCAAAACTGCTTATATGCGTAAATGACTGCAAGGCATTCCCGCTCAGTCATGGTGTAGTTCCTCTAAGTGGCTGAGAGTGTCTAGCTCAAATATACCACCAGATGCTCATCCCTAAGTTCGTCTACTTGGCTCAATATGGCGCTGGTCGCCATCAACGAAGCATGAGCTTAAATGATAAACTCCCAATCGAAATTTGATATTTCAGAATTGGCGAATCTATCAAATACCAGTGTAACTCACTGAAGGAGTCCTGGGCCTCTTCATTCCATACAAATTTTTTTTTTGGATCCTTTAATATATGGAAGAATGGCTCAGCTATTTGGGCGAAGTCCCAAATAAATCTTCTGTAGCATCTGACCATCCCAAGGAACACTTGTATGTCTCAGACACTCTTCAGTACAGCCATACACTCTATAGCTGCTATCTTCTGGGTTTGCGGCTGCAATCCACTTAAGTTGATTACAAATCCCAGGTATTACAACTCTTTCTTGAAGAAGTGACACTTCCTTGGCTTGATCTTCAGGTTAGCTGTGGAAAGTCTCTTAAAACTTCTTCCAAGTGGTGCAGGTGATCAGTAAACGTCCTACTGAACACGTTGATATCATCCAGATATACCAGGATGCACAACAACTTCAAGTCACTTAGTATTGCATCAATGGACCTCTGAAACGTTGCAGGCGCATTTCAGAGACCCTGGGGCATCCTCGTCAGTTGGTATAGACCCTGCGTGGTAATAATCGCGCATTTTTCTTGGTCTTCCTTGGCAAGATGATCTGCCAATATCCTGAGATCATATCCATCGCGGAGAAATACTTCGCTTCTCCTATACAATCTAGCGTATCATCAATCCTCAGTAGGGGATACAAATCCTTCTTTGCAATTTTGTTCAGCCTTTGGTAGTCAATCACCACTTTTGGTTGGATCCATCCTTCTTCTTCATGATCAAAATCAGACTCGCCCAGGGACTTGATGACAGAACTAGAAGCCCATGCTTCACTAGTTTGCTGATTTCATCCTCCACTACCACTTTGGTGGCTTTCAATTTTCAGATTGGTCTCATCCTTATTAGTAAATTTTCCCTGGTGTTGACCTTGTGAATTATGTCTCGTGCACATCCCAAATCATGGTCATCCTGAGCAAACACTTCCCAATATTCCTCAAATAATTCGAGCACCTCCTCCTCTGGCCTTCTGGAAGATCAGCGAGCTGCTCCTGATCAACCAATAGGTTGATGCTTTTGGCTACCCTGGCTGGTAATCCCATTTTGTTGAGACACAAAATCATGGAATCCTCTCAATTTAGCTGTCAGGATTAGATGAATAAATGCAATGATTTGATTTCTCTTGATCTTCATCAGTTTTTAAATTTGCCAGGAGGACTTCTCCATGGCCCAGCATTATTATCCCAGGAGCCACCCATGGCTCCACTCTGGACTTCTTCCAGGGGCTTCCAATCTCCCCATACAACAGCTCAGGATCCTCCAAAGTCAACCCTGTGTCGATTATTATCTACTATCTGGACAGTATGGTCCTCTCATTCTTGATCCTTAGTGGAATTCCCCAGTTCTCTGGGATTTCCGCCAGAAGTTCACGTTGCTTCCTAATAACAAATTGGTATCATTTTTGGGAAAATGCCGACATTGTATATCAGATTGATGGAGTTGTTTCTCCAATTCAATGGAGCTTCACTGTGCTTCTGGTATACTAATCGTAACGTCAGACCCAAGATGGTCATCATATTATCCTCAAAGTTACATTTAACGCCGTATTTCCAAAGAAACTCTGTTCCAATCAGAATGTTATAGTTTTGGTTCATCAAAACTATTGCTGGCGCAGATAACAGCAATGACCTGAAGCATAGTGTGCAGCGCACTATACGCTCCATGGGAAATGGTGGTGTTTGGCACAGCTGCCCCATATTCTCTCTTGTGTTCCAAGTCTGGAGAGATCTTTATCCTCTTTACAAGTTTGGTTGAGACAATATTGATGGGTGCTCCGCTGTTGACAATCATCCTCACCCTCACTTGATTCACTTTTATATCTATATATGTACACTTGGAGTATTGTAACATAGTATTTACTGAGTGAATGGCAGCGTTATTAGCTGAATCTAGGGTGTGAATAATTTGCGCCAATAATTCAGGAAACGACTCCTTTATCGTTCCAAGGGGGATAGAAGGATTAGCCTCATCTAAATGGATGTCGGATAACTCTTCAGGATTCTCAGCAGCTTGAATCTTCTCTGCCAGTTGTTGGGCATACAGCCGGGCATTTCCTGGATTATCTTGGGTTGATTCTCTTCGCCCCATCTCTGGTCACAGCATTCACATCCATATTGGCCACTTGGTATAGCTGATCCTGCTTGTCATCTATAAACAGATCGCTGATATTGATTTCTTCATACATGATATTGGAAGGAACAGGTTTCTTCGCCGCTCTAGACTGTTCCTTGTCTAGGCAGTGGGCCCTTTCCCCAAATCCTTGGCGGCTGCTGTCTCCTTGGGCTGGACCACGTTAATATGATCCTTCAGCTTTTTACAGTGTATGGCGAAATGTCCTTTCCCGCCACACTGATAGCGGACCTTCTCCTTCTTGTTTAACTGTCCGAATTCTTTGGTCTTATTTCCTGGCACGGTTTGATTGGTAGCTCCTTAGCTCCTTCGTTTCCCTTTGTGAAATTCAGATTTCATACCAGATTGTACTTGAAGCTTCTAATTGGGGCATCAAATGTCGCTCCCAAAATCTTCAGGTTATCTACCATTTTCAAAGTAGTTGTTTCCATCATGAACACAGAAGACATCATATGAAGAAGATTGCAATAGGGCCGAAGGGCCGCTTGCAAAGCGATTCTAGCATCAAAGTCATCCAATAATTTCGCTCTGGCCAGGATCTGCGACTCCTGGTAAAATTGAGCTGCGAAGATATAAAGAGACTCATCTTTATGGATTTGGATTCCCATAAATTCTTGCTTGCGCTTTGACATGCGTGTCAGACTCCTGAACTCCTTCATGATGGCCGCCTTTGCCTCCGCATATGACCAGCTGTATCCCTCCAGGTGAGGTAACATTAAGTTTTGACAGTCGGTGTCCAGGCAATTCATGACTGACAATGCCTTTTGACGATCTCCATAGCCATTCGTGGTCATGTTGAACAGTTGGAAAAACGCTGGGAGTTATCCTGATATAATGTTGGCAATTTTGGCGTTGCTCTAAATTCCTCTAAGTCATTTCTGGCCAACCCTTTCAGTTTGGCTACTTGGCTAACTTGATGAGTAACTTCAGATGTCATCTCTGAAATGGCATTAAAAGCGTGCAGCATGTTTATTAGGGTATTTGACTTCCCAAGTATAGTCGAGGACTTCTTTTACAGCATCACTTGCCATATCAGGCTCACAAGCACATCTGTGAGCTTTAAGTTCCTCCAATTGTTTGATTATATCTCAATATCTGCACCGAGCTTTCATAAAAAATGCATTCTGCTTCTTGCTTTATTTTTAGGTATAGGACCTTTTGAACGAGGTCCCCTTATTTCTTCTTCAACGAGTTTACTTTGTCAAGTAACTCGTCTCCAAACTTGGCTACATTCTCTACGCCTTCCTCCACCTTGACGACTTGTTCTAAGGCTGCAAACTCCAGATGGTCCACTGAGTTTAAGGCATTCTGGTTTACAGTGCCAATCTCAATCCACAGCTTACGTAGCTCTTCTTTGTACATTATTATAGATTTTTACTCAACTACCCCTGTAGTGAGCACAAACTTGTAAAGATTTACTCTAGGTTGATTATTGGCAATCAACCTAGTAACCTATTTACTGCACAGGTTTGGTTTCCTCGTGCACTTTGTCACGTTGTATAGAATATATTATTGTTCAATAATAGTATGGAGACTATTATCCATAGTTGATATTGAACTATAATTTGGCCCAATGCTCGGACAGTATTTCCAATTAAAACACTCTCAAAGTCGTACTCATAGGGATTTGTTCCCTATACTCTTGTCCACCTGATCTTCGCTAAAATACCCCAGTGACAGCTTCTCTTGGCCCAACACACAGTCAGCAGCTATCCCTGATTGTGGTTCCTTTGTCTCTAGATTCCCACTTGGATCTTTACTCTTCTCTCTGAGAGTCTCCAATTATTGACATCTGCAATAATATCCTTAAGATAAAACAACACAATATAAGCTGATAGTCTAACTATACACTGAATCAATAATACTGTAAAGTACTTGTTATCTAAAAGCTGGGTTTTTTATTATAGTAAATCCTAGGGGAATTATATAGTGGGGATTCAGCTGTCTAACCCTCAGTTGACACCTCTTCAATGAAACAGCAGCTGTTGCCATTGAATCACCCATCCTCATCTTAGCAGCGATGGTCTTCCACATCCTGGCTAGGATTCCATTGTTGGACATCCTTGAGACCTCAAAAGGAAAGAGTCAGAAAATGTGTCCCTAACGTTTTTCTCTCGATCTAAGCAAACCAACCATAATTGGCTAGCAACCTGCTTAGGTAATGGGACTTATTACCCATTATGGCAGGTCACCCACCAACCAATCAATTCGCTAGTTGCAGGCGGCATCACTCACCTCACAACTTACTATTCATTTCCAATCAGTCAGTGATGTTATATGACCAATCCCAATTAGTACATTTTATAGTTAGTCACTATCAGATGCTCCTATCTCATCCACATCGCTGCCTGATGAGATCATAAGTATTCATATGGATCAATCCCTGATGGATACAACCAGGTAAAATCCCAAAATCCCCTAAACATAGTTCCTCCAAAACTCTGGCTAACCTATTTCTGATTCACTTTGCTCTAGGGAATTTTCCTCTAGCGATAACAGGTAATATAGCAGGCTGGGAATATGGGCAAAAATCCCAACTGGGGTATAGAGTTCCTTTAATGTTATCCAAATCTGCTCATACCAAATGTCAGTTGTATCTGTTGGAGGGGTCTAAAAGATCTTATTCTATTCAATATCATGCTGGAGACCCGCGCGTAAAATTACCCCCTCCTTCAGCAGATATCAAAGAAGGGATGTCTATTTAATTCTCAAGAAACTAGTTATTCACCCTAAATTGCAGGTAATTATTAATACTTTATTGTTTTTATATTCCTAAAGGACATTTGTTGCAAGTCCAAGGCATTTTACCCTTTTGCTTAAAAAATCTTGCCTTGCCCTGAAGTATTAAATTATTTTTTTTTCTAGATCATTATGTGTTTATTGGCAAACCATATAAATGAACCAAGAACAGTAGATCATACCCAACCCATTGCTTATGTCAAGTTATTACCCTTATCTCAAATCTATGATGTTAAACCTTTTGGAAGCTTACACGACTTTGGGTTTAAAAGTGATTAGGAATTCTTACAGTGGGACCTGAAATTGGGAAAACCTCACTGAGGATCAGGAGAGACAAGTACTTCAATTATTAGGAGAATACTCTGACTTTTTCTGCCAAACATACTTACAATTTTGGAAAAATGAAAGGGGTAAAACATTTTTTTAAAACTGGCAATCATCTTCCTATACGTGCTAAACCTTTCATAAATCTAAAGTGTAAGAAGCCCATGTTGCCAAAGAACTGTAACAATTATTGGAGGCTGGATTAATGAAACCCTCCAATAGACCTTGGGCCTCTCCTTTACTGTTAAATTAAAAAAAAGATGGTTTCCATCGTGTGGTTATGGATTATTGTAGATTGAATGCTATTACTCGTCAGGATAATTATCCATTACCTCAAATTGATGAGTCTCTTCAGTTGTTGACTGGTTTTACTTATTTTTTGCAATGGATTTAGCCAATGGGTACTGGCAATTGAATTATCTCCAGAAGATCGAACTAAGTGCACCTTAATATTCAGTGAAGTTCTATTTGAACCAACCCACATGCCGCAGGGATTGAGCAACATGCCAGCAACTTTTCAACGAGTCATGGATGAAATGTTACGATATTTAAAACTCATCTGTGCTTTGGTATATCTGGATGATATTACCATGGTTTCAAAACATTTAACGAATATTTGAGTCAACTAAAAGAAGTCTTTAACCAAATTTGGAACTCTTCCTTAAAGCTCAAACCTTCCAAATGTTCATTCTTAAAAAGGAAATGGATTTTTTACGACATCAGGTATATGCTAATGGGATTCAACCCCTCTCATCCAAAGTTCAAGCTATACAACGAATGCCTGCTCCAACCTCCCTGAGGGATATCCAAGTTTTTCTCTGCATGGTTGGGTATTATTGGCAATTTAAATCCAAGTTTGTGATATGCTGAATCGTTATTTCATCTGTTACAAAAAGGGTGACATTTGAGTGGAGTTCAGCTCAGGAATAATCTTTCAGTTATCTACTAATGACTTTGACTAGGGCACCTGTTTTGATTCATACTCAATTTGATAAGCCATTTTTCTTGCACACCAATGCTAGTATGTTGCTATTGGAGCATTTTATCCCAATGTGACGCAGAGCAAATTGATCATCCTGTTGCGTTCTATAGCAAAACTTTGTCAAAGGCTGAAAGAAACTACAGTGTAACAGAGAGGGAGTGCTTGGCAGTTATTTTAGCTATTAAGCACTTCCATCCTTTCCTATATGGTAATCATTTTACCATAATTACCAACTATTCTTCTTTAAGATGGTTGCAAAATATGAAGGATCCTGATGTGAGATTGGCCCGTTGGGCTCTAAGATTACAAAGTTTATGATTTTCCAATTGTGCATAATTTGGGTGCTAAACATCAAAATGGTGATGGTTTGTCCTGACTACCTATACCGACCTTAGATCTGGGAAAGGAAGAACTTATATATAAATATGATTTGATGTCCAGAATTTTGGGATTGAGAATCTGAAGAGGATTGAGATTATTTAAAGAATATCACCAAAGATACCATGATTTGAGAAGGAGCCTTGTATAAACAGGTCAAGTCCAAATGGCTACCCTTTTTGCACCCAAATTCGAGATTTCATGCTGTTATGCAAGGAAGGGATCCCTACATCACCATCTAGAAACATGCCCCCCAACCAAAGCTATATGGCAGGAAGTCGCACGCCTGCTTAAGATCTAAAAAGAACAGGAATTCTCGATATCAAAGAGTATCTTCGTGCTCCATATCAAGTCACCAATCCCATCTACCCTCCGCTCCCTAATAATACCCATTGCAATGTGGACAATCCACACAATTTCATTAGATGCGTCAAGGGCACAGTCCCAACCATTCATGGGGTTATTTACAGATTCCATGTCCACTTAATAGAGCACTTCCAAGCCTGGCTCTATGGATATATGAGACCAAGGAAAAAAGCGCTCATAGAATCATGGTTCCCACTCTGGTTCCTCCACACAGACCCTTTCCTTCACACCTGCTCCATAGAAGGGGAAACCCCCTCGGATTAGCGCACCAACCCCCCATACCTGGCAGTCCTGCTGGCAACAGGGGTAACTTGAGTACCCTGGGGTGCCCAATTTTATATTTGTCAGTTATTTCCTTAGTTTTATGTATATTTGGTAATGTCCGTCCCCTGGTCGGCTTACCTCAGTTAAATAAATGCTGTTATGCAAGGACATGAACAAGTAGGTCAAAGTGGATTAAAGAAGACTTAAGAACGGATGTAACTTGATATTATTAGAATTTTATGACTAGTTTAATTTGAGAGACCTTTAACTCCTGTTGTTTTTAGAAGCCATGGAACCACCAACCCTACTTATCAACATCAAGTTATTCCCCCAACTAAAGCGTTTGAAGTGGTAAGCATTGATGTTGTAGCCCTTTTCCTAGGGGATTATGTGGCCATCAGTACATTATTATAGCAGTCAATCACCTCACTAAATGCGTTGAGGCCATTTCCATTGCCACCCCTTCTGCTAAAACTACTGCGCTGTTCTTTTACCAACACATCATCACCCAACATGGGTGTCCCAAAGTCCTTATGTCCAACAAATGGGAATAATTCTACCTCCCAAATATTACAATAATTATCCAAGTTATTTAATAATACCCAAAGATTTGTTGTTCCTTACAATCCATCCACGAATTAAACCATCAAACAAGTCAATTAAACTCTAGTCTTATTTTTAAGGAAGATGGCTTCTACTGATCCCTCTTGGTGGAACTTCTAATTGTCTAGCTCTTTATTTGCTTATCAAATAAGTTACTATTGGATATCAAGATGTCTCCATTCAAATGCATATATGGGCGAGATCCCTCCGTCCCTTCTAGTATTTAAGCCAGAATCAAGGAAAGTTTACCTGAAAAATCTGATTTAGTTATGAGAAATCTGGCTGATGAAATTATTCATCTTCAAGCTCAAGCCATGAAATCAATTGAAGTAACTACTCAAAAGGAGACCCAAAGAAGCAATCAGCATAAACCTGTCTTACCTGAGTATCAGATTGGGGATTTTGTTATATTATCACTCTTGACATGTGGACATACTGAGATGTTAGGATCTAACTGGTCTGGACCATATCAAGTTATATTATGAAAAGGACTAGAATACTCGCTTGCTCTTGTGGTTACTGGTATAGTGATTAGTTGAATTCATCCCCAATTTTTAAGAGTTCACCCTCCTATGTGATCAAAACTTGAGGGGGAAGTGTTGGGATCTCACCAAATTCTCTTGATTCTGGAAAGTCTAATTCATCAATTTTAACAACACTATTGGAAAGAAGAGTAATCTATATCATTTTATTAAGGCTTTTAATAAAATAAGTCTCACCTCAATCAAGGGATAGAAGATCAATCACTCAACAATTTATTATATCAAACAGATCCTGAACTGTTACAAAATCTATAAGTATTCCATCCTTCTGATAATAAAATTAAGTCAATATAACCTGTTTTTGCTTTAATTTATCACTTTTTTGGAGAATCCACTCAAAGTAACTTCAAGAGAAAACCTGCCCCATTGAAATTGTAATTCAAAACTTCCAAAAACTCCCTGCACACATCCTAAATCATGGACACTGACAGCAAAGATTTCTTTAAATTTTTAAAATAAAGTGATGGCCTGATCTTTCTGATATTCTGATAGCCACATTAAGCTTTCATGCAGTACCACTGTCATTACATCGAGCTGCAATTCAACAGGCAGATCAAATTCAGCTAGAGACCCAAACTTTTGAACCTGGAGGACCTCCTCAACTGCGGTTAAATGTAAAAAAGCCACTATTTGGTGTCAGCGGATTTTCATTGGTTCGTTCTGGAAATTTTACAAAACCTTGATCTCCCCATGTCCTGGGAGTATAATGCTTGAAGCTACATGGGGCTCCAGACACGATTATAGATAAGGCCCAATGACCTCCCCATAGAGCTCAGCAAGCACTTCCACCTCTAACTTAATGTTTTTTTACTTGGTTTCTGGAGGGGATGGATATAGGACCAGAGGCTCTAAGAGGTAGCCCTTGATATTCATAAATTTGATGAGGAAGAGCCCAGGTCTTACTCTTTAATCAATGGTAAAAAACTGGAATCACCACATCACTATAGGCTAGGTTAATATGTCCCATGTGCACCAAGTTCTTTGGCACTCCGCTGGAGGTAAAATAAATTGGGATCCATTGTCCAATAATTATGAAGGTTTCTGCTGTCATATCCATAACTACACCATAGTGTCGCATAAAAGTTGTTTAATCAACAGGTCATAAGTGCTGTTCAGTAACACTACTGCCATAGCTATGACTACAATTGATCCAAACCTCAAGGGAAGCGCACTGTAAGCTCCCTCAGAGACCATGTTTTCTGCTCCAGCAGTCCCATACAACCTTAAATGTTCCACATCAGGTTTTAATGCCTATTTTACCACCAGCTTAGTGGAAACTATGTTAATTGGAGCTCCCATATCTACTATAGCACAAACTCAGGTTTTATTATAACAATGTCACAGTAGGTACACTCTGAGTAAGATTAATGTTAACTGTTTACTACATGGACATTCAAAGGTTCATTTTTGCCAAGGAAGCTCATAATATTCACCAACTTTGGGGTACCCTATTACAATAGCGCCTACTGGGAGGGCGACCTCTATTCCTCTCAGGGACAGCGCACCTGTGAACGGGTACAGTTAGTTTGATTGACTTTATTCAAAAAGTTGACATGCGTATTGCTTTAGTTGCCCTAGAGATCCTTCATCTACCGTGTCCTTGGATTGTGTTTGTGTCAGTATATTTACTCCCCCACCAGCTGCTGATATAGGAATGTATAATTGTACCGAGTGGCTTTTGCTACATATAATTCAGTAAATTCAAGTGGGACGTTTAAATTTGGGGTAGTGGAGGTAGAGAGGCCCATCTCTACTCCGCTCTGACTTTTTCCTGGTCACTATGATCCTTCTGTACGTAATGGACCCATAAATTGGAGCAACCTCATGCCAGGTGCCCAGGGCAACCACATTTGAAACAATTTACCCCATAGAGACTGCATCCTTAAATATTATAAGTTAGTTCACACGGAAAATTGTACTGAAGGGGCTCGGCGTAAACAGGACCAGGGTGATAGAAAGACTGCTGATGGTCAGCGTAATTAGGCCAGGGCAGTAGTTAGACCATTGATGATAAGCAGGTATGGGGTGTAAGTTTAACTGCTGGGGGTAACTCGGAGGAATCTGAACTGGACAGGCGAATTTTCCCAAATAAAATGGTCCAGTGATGGTAACGGAAGAGTTCTGCTCTGTATTGGGTGAAGGGAAGTTGGCAGATATAAAGCACAAGAACTGAACAAGTTTAAGCAATGATACATCTTCATCCAACGTCAGGGTCTTGACGTTGTACTGTTTTCAGTATGGTTTCATGGAAGAGGTCATTGAAATGCACACATAGGATTTGGATAAAATCCCTGAACCAATTAACATGTGGCTTCCACCGTGAAGTGATCATCAAACATGGTGAGAGTATCGTTATGCTGAAACCCAATGGTCAAAAACTCTGCCTTCCGTTGTGACATCTTTGCATTACCACCAAACAACTGCAACGCAGTATCCTTTACTTCTTAATATAAAACAGAACTGTTTGGAAGTTAACAGGTGGCTTGATCGGCAGTTTCCGACATCTAAGGTGGATACTAACAGTTTTGATTTCCAACGTTCAGAGGCTCCTTCCATTACAAACTTGAATTGCTTAAAGAACCCATGATATTCCCATCGTAGTCAAATGGAGGCAACCTACAGTAAAACCTTCTGAAAAACTTATCCTGCATTTTGAGTACAGCTTCTAAGGCAAGTTTGAGTTCCCCATATTTGACTGGTGTAGTATGTCATGAAGATCCTCTGTCCATGCAAGCCTGATGAGCCATGGCCAGCGAATGGAGATTTATTTTGTGTAATTGATCAATGGGCCCCCTGTAGTGAGTACCACTGTTATGAAATTATCGCTATATTGGAGTTACGCTGAAGGTTTTTTGCACAGGGTTTAGCCTACTAGCAATAGGAATAACAATATGATGATTGTTGTCCTCAAAACAATGTAATAAACTTTTAATAAATGTAGATCAATTGCCCCAAATACACTTTATATATAAATTAATATACAGCGGATTCTCCCTGTTTCACTCGCTCTAATCTACTAACAGTCCCCTTCTGTCAATCATCCCATCTCACTTATACTCTAAGCGACTCTGGGATACCATTTCATTGGCTTAGTAATCTAGTTTGCCATACCACATTGGTTCTGGCAAATCTTCATTCATTAATTTCAAAATACCTGATTTGAGTCATTTTTCCAACTAATCATTGTACATCAGAATCTCCTAATTGCATCACAGGGAAGCAATCCAGTAAAACATCTGTTCTAACCCAATATAGCCTCATCTCAAGGCGCTCTAAAATTGTATCTCATACTCAGGCTCTGCGGATTCTACCCATTCCACTATAATGACGTAGGGCTTATTGTCCAGTCATGTCAGAATCGTGACACATGAGCTTAAAGTGGGCGATTGGGTGGAATACTGTGATTCAAATGGAATTGTATGGACCCAGAACATGTCAACGCTATGGAAAGGGCCACACAAATTTTGAGCGCTAGTCCTTTTGATGTCTATACTATCAAGAACTTGAGCAATCGAAAGTTTTATTTATAGGATTCATGTGAAAATCCTGAAACCTTATTATAGCAGTCCAACTCCCTGCCGACCTCCTCTAAAAATTAAGTCAAGTCAAGGGGGAAGCTTTGGTAAATTGTAAACTAGACTTTTTATAGTCCTCTATCAAACAAACAATGGTCAGAAATGAAAATTAACGCGATCTTACTTAGTCTAAGATGCTATAACATTCTCATTACTCTCTGAGTTTCCTAATCATCCCAAAATTGTCACGCAACAACTTCAACCCTCTAATTTGACTTTTCCCTATAAATGGCAAGAAAAGACCCATTGTACTCATTGCAAGCATTGCACAAATGTAATACTTGACAATTATGATTCTAGCCTATAGACATTGATGCATCAAAGATAGTGAGTCCCTTATATTTTAAACTTTCCTTATATCCTGATAAAGTATCATTATTTGCCCAATATTATCTTATATTTATTGGAAGCTACTCTTATAGCTGAGATTCACTAATTTAAGAAGTCAAAGGGACACTAATATCATATAGCACTCTCTATAATATTATGTAGAAATTGCCTCATTGCTAAAAATAAGGCGTTATAATTGTGTAGGGTGGACAAAGTTCCCAGATGGGATTATATCTGTGCCCATAAAGTGCATGTCTCGCGCTTTACAGTGGGCTCCTCTCCGTCTATGGGTTGAAGGGATATTTGTCACCAAAGATGATAGTGAAGCGGGTAAGACCTTGAATCATGGTAGTTAATTACTTGGTTCCTTCTATACTGTTGAGAAAGAGTCCCAGTAGTAGTTACCAGATTGTTGAAATATAGACTGCAAAAGAGTAAGACTGGCACAGGTATATTCACCCAAATAGGTATATTTTTAAGAAGACGGTATACTTTAAACAAATGTAAAACTTTAAAAGAAAAGCCTCTATTAGTTAAATTCTTAAAATCGTTGTACTAGTTGGGTACTTTCATCGTTGAAAACCATAAGAATGTGCCTTGCCTTCATCCCTTTCCTATACAATGTCCATCTAGATTATACCCTAGTGTCATGTTTAAATGTTTTTATTGAAGGAGTCAAAGGCCAAGACAAGGCTGGGAGCCAAGAGTTAAATAATGTCAAGATACAGGACCTTCCTGACTTAAGGCACACCTTGGACCAATGCTGGGTACAGGCCAGATATGCCCTGGTTGGTTCAGAGGAATGTTGACCTGCCAGCTATGTTTAACAGCCATAGCGTTAAAAAGGACGTTCTACCACATAAATTATGTCAGTTTGATTTGGTTACTCGGTGAATAGGGGGTTCAAAACCCATTTAACTTATGGAATTTCCTTCCTGGGTTGGCCTTGATCTCAAACTATCACTCAAGTTCAGTGAATATCAAAGTACATTACCCTATCAGATGGAAGCGTGTACTTATTGGTGCACCAGGGTTTAGTACCACTTTCTCAGATCAATGGTTTCCTCCAGATTAGCTTAAATATGTTTGCTTAAGACCAACCTTTCTCGCTGGTCATTTCTACTCCTTAATAAAAACCCCTCATTAGTTTACGTTTTTCCATGTTAACTTGGGTGAACCTGTGAACGGACCTCTATGAGGAGGTCTACAACAACTTTAGCCTTATTATTTTCACATATTTAACTCTTGTATCTGGTGCATCATTGGGCCGCCCTGGTTCCCTCCAGACCAAGGAACCCTGGCTCATAAGCCCAGATCCATGCTTGGATATAGTCTACACTTTGGGGACCACAAAAGTCTTGTTGTGTGTTTGATCTTTATTATTCTTGACTGTGCTAAACACCCTTGCACTATGTTACTTTGGCCCAAGCTCCCAGTGTGGGGCTATCCTTCCCTTAGTACTGATGACTAGTTCCCTGGCATTAGGATAGTGACCCGTGCACCTCCTAGCTGGGAACTGGAGAGTTAAAGACATTCTCCTGACTTAAAACAACTAACCTGTTATTTAAATGCACGAACTTATTATGCGTGGGACTTTTGTGAAGTGAGAATTAGGTGCACCAGCTGTTGGTCTTGGCTGTGGTGGGGCTCACCTCCATTTTCTCATTTTGCTGATGGTTGAAGCATCTCAGCGTTATTCTTGCTGCCTCTGACAGGGAAGTACCGACCCTTCTTGCTTGTATATGGTAGATATAGACACTTTGTAATTTGAGAGTTGTATTTCCCTGACTTTCCACCAAATTTATAAATAATGATACAAAAAAATTTATACCTTAGCATTCATTTAAATGGTGCAGGTGGGATCATCAAAGAAGGGCTTGTTGGTGTTGGCGTTGGCTAACGTCATAAAACCCGTTGCTTAAATGAGTTTGGGTCGTTTTTGGCCCAAAAATCTTTTTATAATGACGTTTTCTTATATAAAACCGAGCCTATAACTCCTCTTATAGCTCAGATATGAAACTCATTTCAGTGTACCAAATTACCCCTGAGAACCCACGCTTGACCACAAAAATTACCCGCTGAACACAGGAGGAGAAGAAGAAGTTACTTCAATATAAAAATGTTTATTCAGTTGCTGAAGATATGGTGGGATATGTGACCTCATAAGTAGTAATGGACAACTATCTCTCTCCATTCTATGATGCAGAAACGTACCCTGGAGGCATGCTTATGCCTTTAGAAGATGTTTATGGTGAAGTGTGGCGTTGCCTCTATTATTAAAGACCATTCAGGTTATTTTTTGTTGACTGCTACCCTTTCATCCCCTTTAAAGAATATCAGTACGACTATTTTGTTGGATACAGGAGCCTCTGAAAAGTTTTAACTGTTCAAGACCTAACCAACTACTGAGCTGAGTTAATTACCAGGTGGTATGGTTAGGAGAGGTGCTTCCCAAGGTATTCCAACGCTGAAAATTATGAAATTAGTGAATTATCAAGTTGGAAAATATCATTTGATAGACGTTTCCAAGCTATCAAAAACCTCTTGTACCCCATCTTGGGTGTAGAGTGGTGGTGAAAGTTTGACGTCAGAACCAACTTGAAAGACAATACCTTCTTCTTAATTTTTAATGTTATATTATAAATTAGTTGTCCTTTTGGCTGAAGCAAAATCTCATGAAGATCTTCCTCACTGGCCAATATACACACACTCAGGCTTGCTCCGTTGCTGAAGCCCTCTTCAAAGGTTCCCTTACCTTCCTGTTTCAAGGGATTGGAATCTTTTTTGATGAAGCTCAGCCAACGTACTACCAGATCATTCAGACTTTTATTTCAAGTTCAATTTCACTGTTGATCTGGATCATATATAAGCCCTGATTTATCTTTTAACTGTATGGGAGAAAGCAGCCTTATACGTGTGGTTAAGGAGCAGTTAGCTAAAGGCGCAATTTTTCAGTGAACCTTCCCTGTATGTTCCCCACTTCTCTTTGTGAAGAAAGCTGATGGTACCTTACGCCTTTACATAGATTATGGGAAACTCAACAGCGTCACAGTACCAGACTCCCATCCCATCCCACTGGACTCACAGATTGCACGCTATGTGGAGAAGGCGAGAGTCTTCTCCAAACTGCATTGTTTATACACATTCAATTAGACCCATATCAAGAAGGCCAAGTAGTGGCTGACCGCATTAAGTACCAGAAAAGGAATTTTCCAATTTCTGGTTAAAGCCCTTTGAGATTAAAAATGCCCCTGCTAACTTTCAACGCCATATTGATGCGGCTTTGGGGGGCCTGCTGGGGGTATGTATGGTAGCCTACATTAATGATATTGTGGTGTTTTCCCTGACAATGAGTCCCATGCAGTACACCTTCGGCAGGTGGTGGAGCGTTTGAGTGCAGCTGACCTTAAATTAAAAATAAATTAATGTGAATTCAAAAAGATCCAGGTCACCTTCCGGTTTAACGTCATGTTTGAACAAGGGCACATGATCACTCCAGACAAGGAGAAGGAAAATTTAAGAGTGGCCATTCTAACTTTGGTTAATGAATTGAGAAAATTTTGGGGACATGTACTTTACTTAAGAAATTTACACCGAATCTTTCTGAATTGGCGGCACCCTTGTATAAGGAAAGTGGGGCAAAAGTGCTCCGGTGGTCCCCAATTTTGTAGAATGCCTTCCAAGCGGTAAATTGTACCCTGCTGTCCACGTCTGTCCTTTGCCATGTCAACCCCAATAAATATTTCATTATGGCTTCTGATGCCTCCAACTTCACCATAGTGGCAGCTCTATTAAAAGTAGGCAAAGATGTAACAGAGCATCCAGTGATATTTTTTTAGAAAGATGTCTCTGCCTAAATCAAACTACGCTGTTTACAACAAAGAATATTTAGTAGTGGTGGAGGCGTTGACTTTTATTGGCGTCATCACCTGCATGGCTCTTCCTGACCATTTCATATATGTACAGATCACTGTGCCTTACTGTACTACTGTGCACCTCATGTCTTGACTCCATGGTAAAACCACTGGCATAAGACCCTGGTCCAATTTGTGTTTTCTTATGAGTTTACAAAGGGCAATTAGAATGATTTGGTGAATGCTTTGAGCCGCAAACCTGCACTAGCTCCTACTCCTTAGGTGGTAGAGGAGCATATTACCACTTAATGATTCTGTTGGGCAAAATTATGTATCAACTTCCCTCTCCTTTACCAATGGGCCTGCGCTTGCTACTCTGGAAAATGCGGAGGAATATGGTATGTTCAGAGAGGTAGTCCTTTCCCAGCCTTTGTCAGCTAAATATACTATGGTCCTTGCTAAGAGCGCTTTGAATCAAAAGGATATCACCAGGGGTTATCACGTAAAGGATGAGATGGTGTGGTTTCAGGGGCGCTTATGGGTTCCCGCAGGACCACTTCGCCTGTAAATCACCTGGGACCATCATGACGGATGTCTGGAGTCATCCTGGGAAAATGAAGACTATAGAGCTAATTCATCACACTTACAATTGGAAGGGTTTAGTCGCACATGTGGGAAGGTTTTGTAAAGTGTACCTGATCTGCAACCAAATGAAACCATGTCACCAGCTACTAGCGGGTTGTTGGTACCAGTTCAAAAGGCTGAAGGGACTTGGACTTCTCTATCTTTTGATTCTATTGTGGAATTGCTTTTATCTGATGGCCACGATGCCATCATGGTAGTGGTGGACAGTTTTATGAAGTTCGCCCACATTATTCCTTGCAGAACCACAGTAACCGCGGATAAGATGGCTAGGCTCTTCGTCACTCATGTATTTGCGCTTCATGGGGTCCCACAAGAAGTTATTAGTGATTATGGACCCCAGTTTACCTCCATCTTTTGGTAAGAATTGTGCAAATCAACAGATTCGCATCTGCCATTCAAATTTATATCACCCCTAATCATATGGGCAGACTGAAAGAGTGAGCCAGTGCCTAGAACAGTTCTTGCAGTGTTACACCTCCGCAGATCATTCAGATTGGTTTTTCCATCTCCCCTTGGCCCAGTTCAGCTATAACAACGCCCAATATGAATTAATCGGGTGTTCACCCTTCTTCACCAACTAAGGCTTCAATCCCGCCTTCAACATGGCTCCCAGTTGTGGGTTCAAATTGAAGCGGTGGTGGACTTTTCCAAAATGATCAAGAAATTACACCAGGTGGTTTGCATGAAATTAGATGCGTCTATGAAGGCTTATAAGGAGAAAGCAGATGGTAAGAGACAAGTTGGACCAGCGTACAAGAAAGGAGACTTCGTGATGCTGGATGTTAAAAACATCCCAATCAAGCTACATACAAAACTGGGACCAAAGAGGATTGGGCCTTACCGCGTTGTCAGAAAGGTGGCCACGCCTCTAACCAGTTGGATCTACCCCCTCAATTCAAATCTTTGTATTCTTCATGAAAGCTTTCTTACGTTGTTTGAGGGCCGCCAACCAGAGACCCCTGAGCCTTATCTCGTGGATGAGGCGCCAAAGTGGGAAGTGGAGGAGATAGTAGCCTCTCGTCAGGCAAGAAGACTTGAGTATCTTGTATCCTGGAAAAGATTTGACGCAGCGAAGAACAGGTGGGTTCCTGTGCGGGACTGTGCCCATGCCCAAGACTTGATTAAAGCATTCTACAAGCGTTTTCTTGAGGCTGCAGGTTTCAAGTCCAAGCAAGACGTCGCTGACATGAAATTGGCCCTTGCTCACAAAAAACTTTTCCTTGGCAAATGACCCTGGAGGGAGTGGAGCCCATAAAAGAGGAGAAGGTTATTTCATGCTCACATGACTTTATTGAAATAATCAATGGCCATGATAAGGCTGGGCGCCAAGAGTAAAGTAAGCTAAAGCTACAAAACCTTCCTGACTAAGGCACACCTTGGACCAACGCTGGGTGCAGGCTAGATATGCCCAGGTTGGTTCAAAGGAAGTGCGACCTGCCCAGTCATGTGTAACAGCAATAGCGTTAAAAAAGACGTGCTACCATCTAAATAACAACAGTTTGATTCAATTAATAGGTAAATGGGGTTTGAAACACGTTTAATTTATGAAATTTCCAACTTGGGTCTGTCTCAACCCTAATCAATACTCAAGTTTGGTCATCATCAAAATACAATACATAGTCAGATGGAAGCGTGCACTTATTGGTGCACCTGGGCTTAGCACCACTTTCACCAATTGATGATTCCCTCAAATTAGCTTAAATATGTTTGATTGAAACCAATTTTTCTCGTTAGTCATCTTCCTCCTTTAAATAAATCCCCCATTTGTTACAGTTTTTTTTAATTTAATGTTACTAGTGAGAACCTGTGCACAAATTTTCTTCAGGGAGGTCTTCAATAAAGTTGGACGTTCTATTTTTTGCTAAAATATAACTGATCAAGTGCAACGTTGGGCCCCCTAGGCAGCCTCCAAAAAGAGGCTTCCAAACCCTCCAGCACTGATATCCTCTTGGTTATGGGCACCACCGTAGGGCCCACCCAAGTGTTGCTATTTATTTGACTCCAACTCCTATACACGGCGTTATACACCCTCACACAGGCTTACTTTGACTCTGGCGCACTTTGCGGTGCCCCTTTTACCATAATCCTGACGAAGAGTTTACTGGCTTGGTGGCTGTGCACCACACACACCTTGCTGGGAACTGGAGAGTTATAAATACTCTTCTGACATAAAGCTGTTCCCATTGGGGTGCCAAATGAAAAGTTGTGCAAAGAATTCCCTATTTTAAAACATATTAATTTATTTTAATAAAGACAGATATTACTTTTTTATAACTTAATTTAGTAAAAACGGTCTATTTTCCTCTTCTGGAAGAGTTTGAGAGATAGTTTCCCTTATACAGTTTGTTTTGTTCTAAAGTACTCTTGTGTAAGAGTGTAAGTGATAGTTTTACTTGTTAGTTTGTTACCAAATAATGCTGTGTAAAAATTGAAGGGTAGTTTCCCTTGTATGAAATGTTTCTGAGCTTCCAGAAATTATATTATCAGTACCTTTCTATAGGAGAATACTTAAGCGAGATCAATACCATTGATATGATAAAACTCAACTGATAGCTTTTTCATACAACTATCACTGTACCTTATTACCAAGAAACTCAATCAAAATAAAACTTGTGAAGAAACCCTAAAAGTTTAAACTGGTGCTTAATAAGGGGTAGTTGAGTTACAAGGTCAGATAGCACTTCAAAGTCTTCAGCAAAAATTCTTTTAAGAATAAAAATCAGAAGCTATAGACTCAGCTGGAGAAAGTGGAGAAGAATATCTTAAATTTAACGTCGATCTGATCTACCTAAGATGAAAATGTAATGAAAACTGAGGAATAAATAGAGCAGATCATGAAGTCAATAATGATCTATTTGAAAAGTCACCACCTTGAAAAGAATGGAAACTAAAGTAATCAAGGAATCCATGCTCCAGAAACTGCTTGTGAAGCAGACAGAATATGATTCCGTTACCAGAACAATGTAATGCAAATCTTAAAGATGTTTCAAAAATTAAAAAAAATATAATTGCAACTGCTCTTAGTTGGATGTGGATGCTGTTAAAAACTATGGAGAAGAGAAGATATTTGTTGGGAAATTAAAATCTCCAAAGATACACATGAGGCTTTTAAGAACTTTCAGAGATGACTCCTAAGAATAGTCCAAGTGGTCAGTAGGGTACTTAGTTGAGTACCTCCTGTCACAGTAGTGACTAGAAGATTTTAGAATATTCCAAACCTACCTTTTTTCACCAGGATAACACCTCAGCTTTCTTTTGCCTTTTTTAAACGATTATGTTTGGATTTTAAAAAGGTCATAAATGGTTACAGTTGCAAAATGTTTAAAAATCAATTGACAATAGCTGGATTTGTCAGCCTGAATGTAGATAATTGGACGTACCTACATGCTAAGGTTGAAATCAGGAAAGAGTTTGGTAGCCTTGAACGGATGGCTAGGTGTAAACAGGTGTTCATGGATATACAGTTCAATAAGGATGAGTCTTAGACGCTTTTTTGCAATTGCTTTTATCAGGAATTGAAACACCTGACCAGTGTAAATGTTCTGTCAGATTTTAGTTCTCTTATCGCAATGAAACAAGACTTAGGCCCTACCAAGACCTGCACTGAGCCAAGGTAGCATCACTAGCAACAAAAACTTTCTTTCTTGCAAATGGTGGATTATCTGAGAAAGTTAGGCTTTACACTTGATGCGCCCATTAAACTCCCAAATTTTTCATTTGACAAGGGTCAGTATATGGTGAATTAAATAGTATAATTAATATTTTCCAGTTCTGAGTTTCTTTCTAAACCCCCAATGTAACAAAGTAGATGGATATATACCAGAGCTGCAGCCATAAATATGGTGTTACTGGACATTTTTACCGCCCTATGTCTAGAAAGAAGTCTAAATACATTTAATTTTGTCTTACAAAAGTAAAGGAAGTTGACAAGAAGTTGAAAAAGATTTAGAAGTCTAGTCATAGAAAAATCTAGTACTGAAATTAGCCCTGTTCCACCAGATATCTGTCCAGAGGGTAAGATTTTTAGATTAATTTATTAAAAGAACCAGGATAGGATTAATTGCAATAATAAGGCTTTCTTCCCTCTTGGTGAAACTCTGTGAAAATTAAAAAAATAGTAAAGTAAAACTTTGACTGCTATCACCAATTTTTCCCAATGTCCTCAGACTCTCTACTGGATGCTCCAGTGTGGTTCAGCGGCAGAACTCACCCAGCATTTTCCTTCCAGCAGTAAAGCACGCTCAGACTGGTTTGGAATTTCTACCAAACTCTGGGTTGGTTCATTCTGCCCAAGGATCTTGACGCCCACCTCACTTATACCCAGGTTGTGCCTCATTGCCCCCTGGTGCTCCCCTAGAGTAGCATGCATTTTAAACTTAGGGTCGAATATTTGAAACTTTTCATAAGATGTTAAAGGCATAATTTAAAGGGTACAAGAAGATATGCAACCCATCGGTTAGTTGATTTTCGCCCTACAAAGAAAAGTTTGATCTTACCTTTGCCTGTGAAGCTGATGCCACCAATGCGCCACTGTGCCCTTGGTTTTAGAGGGTAACCCCCTCCCTACTACTCACACAAAGCTACCAGCAGACACCAATTTGGTAATTTAGTTTTCAAGACTACCCACCCACCTTTCCCGGCGCTTCTCCATCAGGAGCTGATGGAAGGTATGGCAGCCTTTGGTTCCAAACCCTTCTTACAATTTGTGGTCCAAAATGGGGCTAACGTCTTGCTAGACCTTGGGCGTTTGCCACAATCATCCCTAATTATTATAAAACTTCCCTGTTAATTCCTCGTCATGCCATCGTCCCTTATGCCTCTGATCATCCATTCTGGGCCTGCATCAGGGATTAGCGGAAATCTTTCCATCCTGCTTTAGTTTGTATCACTCAAAACAAAAATGCCCCTCCCTTTCTTCTTCCACCAATTCTGTATTTTTATCCACCAGTCTTCCATCCCACTGCCCACCCTGAAATTTTTTAGTATGAGGTACAATCTTACCACCCCTCCTCCCTCAATACTGCTACTGCTGCCACGCCTACAGAAGCCAATCAGGCCTCTCCTCAGCCCAGTGCCACTAATTCATCCACCAATCATAAATCTTTTTTTAGAAATTGATTTAATCCCATGTTTCCTCCAAATTGCAAGCCAAATCCCACCCTAATGCTGAAACCCATTCCAATGTATCAAAGTTCCTTAGGATTTTTGGTTGAATTTAACAAATTGGGTAATTTAAAAGTTGAATCTAATGTCTGCATTTATCAGTTCATTCAAAAAAATTAAGCTCTGTTCCCTCATCGTTTTTATGCTACTTGGCCTAATGATGATCTGTTTTAAAGTGCCCGCACTTGCTATTAATCAGCTGCTTAACCTGATTGTCACCCCTTTACAAAGTTAATGCCAAACCAGTGGCAATGCTTGCCAAAATTCAAACGTTCTTCCATTATTGCCTACCATGACCCTATGAACAAGCATGAAATCCACAATTTACATAACAAGCCGTTTTTGCCATTCAGCAAGTTGTTACAAATGCACAAAATCCCAAGGAAAAAATCACCTGCACCAACATCTCTATCTTTGCCCAGCTTTCTGCTGCACGCATTCATGTGGAGATATGCTTTCCCTGTATCTTGGTAAAATTTCTGGAGCCAGTAACTTTATTGCACCTGCTCATCAACACCATTACCCCACATAAAAACAATGCCCCTAAGCTATTGCTCTCATCCTTGGCCCGCACTTTGCTCTTTGATAAGGAAACTACTGCTGAGAATGAGTCTCTAATCACCCTTGCCCTTCCATCATAGTGTTTAAGTGATTCTCCTGTGTCCCATCTGGTTAGTTGTGTTCTCATTTTGTGAATTTTGTCATCTGTTTTGGGCAGTTCAATTTATTTTGTTTAGTTAGTTATTATTCATTTGCTCTTTGAGCTTTAGAATTTCTCATCCCCTGGTTGGCATACCTCAGAATAAATTTAGGATTCATTGTATCAAATTTTTCAATTTCAAATTTATATGCTGTCATGAGATAAAAAGCAAAAATGAAGCTAATTGATACATAAATAGCTAAAGAGATATCTTGGCCTTGTGCTTGTCAAATGTATAATGACACGAAATGCTGATAATGTAGATGGTTTACTCATGAAGCTTGATTATACTAATATCTATTTTATTAAAAAATAAAGGTATCATTTCCAGATCTTTTACCACAATTAATTCAGACGTTAAACATGGCAATTAAGGCCAATAATCAATAATGAAGAAAAGCAATCAATACGTTTTAGGGAACTGGAAACTGGTAAAACGACCAGTTACTTTGATACTGGGGTAATCAATTTTCAGTTTCATGAGGAAAGTAAGAATAGGATAGTTTAAAAAAAATGACTTTTTTGACATTTAAAAAATTATTGTAAAGTTAAAATAGATGCCTTTAAAATAAAACATTGGTGATGACAATATTATAGATAAAGTACATCGTAAATAATTATAATATTACATATAAGAGAAAAAGATAAAAAACAATAGTAACATTAAAGCCTAAGAAGATGTAAGAAAATAGAAAAAAATATGTGATAAAAATTCACATTTTATAGTAAGAGTACCATAAAATTAGAAAAATAAAAAGTAAAATTAGTTTTAATTCTGCTGCAAGTTTGTGTAATGGACTGTATTCCAATTTCTGATGCTGCATGGAGAAAAAGATGAAAACTATGGTAGTGAAGAAGACCAAGTGAGTATGGAAGTTTGTTAAGGCCAGCCCTTGTTGTAACCAGGTACGTTGTTGTTTTGAGTCAAGAATTTATTGAAAATTAACTCATCAATTTGTGAGATTTTAACTTTGTAGATACAGGTGTATAGGTGCTTACAATTGGTAAGCATGACCAAGTAACCCTGGTACAAATTGTAGTCGTGAATACTTTGCTTAATTGAGATAGCAATGACAAAAGAAGGAGAAGAGGATGATGAACCATTCTTGCTAAGAATGGCTATTAGAAGAATCATCAAGCAAGAAGAAAATATCTAGCGCTGCTGAAATCAATTGTTAATTATGCTGACTGACTCATGCCATAGAACAAAGTGACATCTACCTCCAAACCACCATCTTTGATGAATAATCTGGTTAATTCAGTTGAATGGTCAGGTTTTGGGAATGCCCACATTATCTAGCTGTGATAGATTATAATAAATATCTGTCATATCTCACTTTTGGTTTGCTTACTAATAAGAAACTTTTAGTGGATGTTGTAGTTGATAATGTTTAATAACTAATATTCAAAATCTGTTTCCCTATGAATCTTGGTTTCTAGATGAGGATTTGATCTTAATCTTCCTTACTATTTAGTGTTTCCTTAGTTATGATCCATGACTATGTTTTTGGGAGTCAGATTGTTGGCTTAATTCTAACAGTTAACTTTCTTATTTAAATTGAATTAAATTTGTCAAAGATCAATAAGGTTGTTTTGAAGTTACTTAACTTTAATAATGCTTTTCATGGCAGTAACTTGCAGGTTATCTTTAGCGATATGACCAGCTATTACTAGTAAATGAAACTATTAACAATTAAGTTGCTAGCATGGAAAGGTTAATCTCTTTGGGTTGGATATAGGTGTTGGGACATGTTATTTTCAAATTTAACTCGTTAATGGATATAATTTAGTTGGAGGTGGATCTCAACTAGGTGGATGAATTTCCATTAATTGATATGAATCCTTAGGGTTAATTTTAAAAGTTATAAATGCTGGTTCCTTAAGGGGTGCCTACTGAAGAGTTTGCATTAATTTTCCTATCTAAACACCATAATTGTTCTAATAAAGACAAACATTACAGTTGTAACTTAGATAACAATACAATTTTAATTGTTCCTTATGAAAATATTTGAGAGATAGTTTCTCAATTCTAGTTTGTTTTGTTCTCAGGTACTCTTGTGTAATATTGGAAGATATAATTTTCCTTATTTAGTTTGTTCTCTTATACTCTTATGTAAAAGTTGAAGTGATGGTTTCCCTTGTCTAGATTTTTTCATTACTAGAACAAAGTTTGTTGATACCTTTCTATAGGAGAATACCTAAGCGAGATCAAAAATATTGTTTATGAAAAAACTCAACTATATTTGTGTTCATACAACTATAATTGTACCCTTATCACCTTTAAGAAGCTCTATAATGATTGAACTGTGCAGCAAACTCTAGAGAAGTTTACAACATGCTCCTAAAGCAATTTTCCACCGATGAAAATGTGAACTTTACCAATTATTGAACCAGACAAGGTATGGTAGACAGTACTTTACTTAATCAGACTAGGGAATATAAGTAGTTTTAAAGGGACATTGACCAGTGGAATATCATTCCCCTTAATTGCAAGACCTTTTTCAAATCTTTGATGAAGCCTTGTCTTTAGTCCTCAAAAATATTGGACCCTTTATACTCAATGGGTAAGTTTTAAATCATGCGATCTTTTTGTTTGAAGTTAAAATCAATTTTTTAAATATTTAAATTGATATATGTTGGTCAAGGGTTATTTCATTAAAGCTTGGTTTTTATGTGAACTATTTGAACTCTTTCACTCCTAACAACTTTATTTAAACGTAAAAATTACCATGCTTTGCAATAAATACAACTCAATTTTGATAAATAAAGATAATCTTCCTATCTTAATATCTTAAATAACATTAACATTATCTTTATAGTTTTTTTAAGGAATTATAATTAAGATATATTTCTATTTAACCTAAATCAAGATGTTGCTTCGCGTATAAAACTTGCATTATAGAAAAAGTTTAAAGTATTTTGGTTAAGAGTGTACATGTTTATTGTTTCCAATAATAAGTATCGGTATTGGAAGCATTTATAATCTCTTTGTTTTTTATACTAGTACCAATTAGCAATCTTTATTTTAAAAGTTTAACGTATGTTGCTTAGTATAAAACATACTGAACACCTCAAACCCTATATAAATTCTATATTGTAGAAAAAATGTTAGCCACTAACTGTATTGCATATATATTCTAGATTAAAAATTGATGAAAACTTTAGGTATATATGTTAGTACTGCTTCTGTATCATCTGATTAAAAAATCTTTATGGTAATACCACTATTCTAAAGAGTTAACTCAACCTTTAAAGAAATTGTATAAGACTCATATTCAGAGTTTTTTATTAAAAGTTAGACCATGAAGTAGGGTCTTCTTTGATCTATGAAATAATGTATTGCATATACTATTACCTTGATTTTTGAAGATAACTGCTGTACCCTCTAGTTTCCTTAAAGATTTAGCAAAAATATATGACACCAGGCTAGTGTGTGCATTTATAATAGAGCATAAAGGCCCAGAAAGGTTTACAAGAGTAATTCTAAGCATGAGTATTTAAATTTATTGTGAGGAAGGCCGACCATGGGACAGACACTTACCAAATTTGACCTGAAAGAAACAAAACTTAGTATCAGGGAAGGCACCCTAGAGAATCGATGCTATCTCTTGTTGCCAGCAGGAACGCCACTATGGGGAGGGGGAGGGAACGTGTGAAGGGGCCGTAGCCACAATTGAACATGTATGGAGGAAAGGGTCTGATTTGATGAACCAATTTGGGAACCAGGAGGAGACCAGCTGTCGGCAACATGGTGGGAGGTATCTAAATATCCACGCCTGAAAGTGGTCCGCCAAAAGAGACCAGAATCTGTGGACAGCTTCTGGGAGGGTGGGGGTGGAGCCTGCGATGGCATCCAAGACAATCGTGTGGCTAGTCCACATGGCGATTGCAACCACCAGAGCACGGAGGGAGGGTGGAAGGGGGAGGCCATTGATGAAGCAAACATATCTGTTGACAGACTGAAGGGATGCGTTTGATCCTGGCCCAGCAGAGGTTGAACTTCGCGCCATATCACTTTAGAGGTAGGGCACTTCTCCAGGCGGTGGAACAGCGTTCCATAATGGCCACACACTACACAGGATGAGTGTAAAGCGTTAGAGCGCTCAGCCATATGGTACACCCACCTCAGGCAGCGCCACACATGGGAACGGATTTGAGGCTGCAACAGAGGATGGTGTGCGTATTTCCAAATAGTCTTCTGAGTCTCAATGGAGTAAGGGATGTCCATCATGTCCAGGTAGTCCACCCTGGATAGGACACGGGGCCGTGTGGGGATCACGCCATCTTGGATAGGTAGCCCCTGTACCTCTTGTGTGAACTGAGGAGAGGGGCGGCCTCTCTGGGCTGTGTGTCCGATAATACAAATTCTCCAAACAGCGCTCTGCATGGAGAGGAGGATTCGTTTGTAGTGGGTTTTAGTCCCATGAGGACCTGTGGCTGATGGGTGTGAAGCCAAGTATTTCATCAAGGAGTGAGGGTTCGATGGATTGTTAAGGCCCAAGGTGTGGGAGAAGTTGGAGCGGGCCACGTGGGACCAGTGTTGGGAGGGGAGTGTAGGGGCAGTGATGGCCGCAATCCAGGTGCCCAGGATCTTGGCAGCATGGGCTTTGAAGTCAAGCAGGCCCATGCCACCATAATGATGAGGGCCAAACATGACCTCTAGCCGTACTGGTGGTGGGCGGCCTGACCAAAGCCATCCTTGCAGAAGGGCATACAAGGACTTGAAAAAGCCTGAGGAGAAGGGGATGGCGTGGGCTCCAAACCAGACTTTGGAGAGGAGCATAGAGTTGGCTAAAACAACCCTGCCAGTAAGGGAAGTAGGGTGGGCTCTGAGGGAGGCGATGCGCTTTGTCACATTGTCTAGAATATGACTTTCCATTACTGCTGATGCGTACCCGCCTGCCTCCACCCACACGCCCAGATGGCGGACAGGCCCTATGGTAGGGCGTAGCACGAAGGGGAGCACTAGTGGGGCGGTGTGGGGTGAGCAGGGAGGGCGAGCACGTGTGCGAGCAGATGGGCTGGGCTGGGCACTGGTCGCTGGGGCCCAGCAGGTTTAATACCAACCAAGGAGGATGATTTGGGTTTTGGAAGCGTTCAGTACAGCATTAACTATCTGGGAATAATCCTGGATGAGAGCTTCAAGCTCACGTGCATCTTTATTATTAGACACCCCAACCATACAGTCATCTGCAAACGCCATCATCTTGACTGGTGCTTGGCCTGGTACATGGACACCAGTGAGTTGGGCATTCACGTTTCGAAGTAGTGGGTCAAGGCTGAAGTTATATAAGAGTGGCTAAGGGGGTCCCCTTGTCGCAAGCCCCTTTGAGGGCGGACTACTTCCGTTAGGAAGCCAGGGCCACGCACTGCCATTGTTGCAGATTCCGTGAGCAGCATTACCCAGTTGATGAAGCGAGGGGGTAAGCGGAATTGATGGAGGCAGGCCCTGAGGTATTTCCAGTTTACTCTATCATAGGTCTTCTGTTGGTCCAAGAAAGCAAGTGCCCAGAGGCTGTGGACTGGCATGCGTTAGCCACATAGTGCATGTTGTCCCAATTTGACCTTCTGGGTATGAAACTGAATTGTTCTGGGGAGATGGTGGCAGATGCTACAATCCCTAAACGGTTGGCCATAATTTTAGTTAAAATTTTTGTATCCATGTTAGTTAAAGAAATGGGGCGCCAGTTGGCTAAGTCTAGCTTGTCCCCTTTCTTGAAGAGTGTGATGGTGAAGGCCTCTTGTCCTCCTGGTAGGAGGCACGTTTCCAGAAGGCTCTGGTTAAGTGAGGCAAGCGGCAGTGGGGATATATATTTGAAGTACTTTTTATAGAATTCATATGGAATGCCATCTGGGCCTGGGCATTTCTGATTTGGTGCACCGTGGATTGCTGTCCATAATTCATTCAGAGTAATCAAATTCATTATTTCTGGGTATTGGGAAATGGTGCAGATGTAGTTTAGTTGAAAAATTCCACCACTTCAGCCAGCTGAATTTGGATCAAATGAAGATAACTTGGAGTAATAATTTTTTATTTCAATTGCCACTTTGGCTGGCGTATCTGCGACGTAATCATCTGATCTTTGCACCTGTGTACAGGACACGCTCTGGCGTGGTGTAAAGAATTTTTTAAATTAATATGCGGTGCACTTGTCACCCTCTGTAATGTGTTAGGCCCTGTACTGAACACAAACCTGATGTTTGTGTTGCCTTTCAAGCGCGTTGAGGTGGGCGGCTGCTTCCGCCCACTTCCAGCCCCATGCAGGGCTGTAGCCTGTAGCTGGGAGGTTGGACTCCAGGTGTGCCAATTCTGCCAGAGCGCGCGAAATGACGGCCAATGTGGCTCATGAGCGTCGGGAGGAGAGGTGGTGAGAGTGGTGGATGGTATCCTCTTTGAAGGCTGACCATGTGGAGATGGGGTCCGCACAAAATGGTGTAACAAACTCTTTTGCCTAAGTTGCTGATTCCACCCAAGTGGAAAATACTGGCGACGTGAGTTCAGGAGGGCGGAGTTTGCACCAATGTGGGGCCTTAGCCACTGTGACAGGTAGGTGGTAGGTTATTGAGACCAGTTGGTGGTTGGAGAATTCAATTTTGTTGTTTGGAAGTGGGAAATGTGAGGTTGTAATTTCGCCGGCATGAGGATAAGGTCGATGTGGGTCATGGACTTTAATTGGCTGTTATGGACATGGGGGCGCATCATGTTTTCGAGCAACGGGGCTTGCCACAGCAGCGCATCCATTAACCCCAAGGGTGGCCTTTAGAACGCGAAGTTCTACGTGACTTGGGAGCCATGGGAGGAGGAAGACCAATGGTCCGTGGGTGTGTTTAGCCAACAGTTCATGTCGCCAACTACAAAAGGGTCTGGGGGTAATGGGAGGGATTTGACCAATGAGGAAAATTCCCGACGCTCTCATGCACAGGTTGGGGCATAGATGTTGATGATAGCATGCACCACGTCAGCCCACTAGAAAGTGGCAATGAGGACTCAGCCATTATGGAAGGATTCTGACAATAAAAACTTGAAAAAATTGTTTTTCTGAACTAGCACCCCACAGTGCTCTGACCAAAAGGATAGGGATGGGAGGAGCATGGTTTTCCAAGCATCCTCGGAACCTCATGGACAGTGGGACTCCTGGATGGCCAGGATATCCACGAGAAATTTTTTTTGTAAAAAACTCAGTTTCCTAGCCCAGGATGGCGAGGCCTTGAGTCCAGCAATATTCAACGTCCCTAAAGTGAAGGTACCCCCATCACACCTTAGGTGCGAGGGGGTGGGCACCTGGGCCCACTAGCCTCCTCTAGACCCCCATGGGCCTTCACAGCAGCGCGGGTGTTTGCAGCAACACTATTGGTAGTTTTATTAATTTTAGCAGAAAGGTTCGCGTTGGCTTTTGCCTTCACTTTTTGTTTCCCCAACGTCAAATGAATTTTTTGTAGTGAGGATGAGTTTGGTGCACCAACGTTCAGGTCAAAAAATTTTTATGGGTAGGTTGGACCCCAAGTCAGTTTCAACCAGAGCTTGGTTGCAAAGATCAGGTGAGATTGAGTTACCCATTGGATTCTCAGATTGGGTGGCCTAATTGGCATGGGCTTCCCAATCTTATTAGTTGAGGGATTCCTGAGTTGCTTCCGCTGCAAAGGTTTTAATGTCCTCCTGGCGTTGGGAGTGTGGGATAGCAGTGGTGACTTTGGCTGCTTCCTTGGCTGCGGCCCTGTGGGCCTTCTTGGTCTTCTTCCACTATTGCGGGGAGATAGGTTTTACCAGTAGGTAACAGCCTTGTGCTCCCCATGGGAAAGCCTCTTTGGTGCTTGAGGTTGGTTTGTAGTGCACCTCTCCGCTGGCCATGGCCGCCAAGGGGTGCTCTTGGAATGTGATGCACTCCTTGGTGGGGCATGCATGTGCCTTGTGGCTGAATGCATCACAATGGGTGCAGATGGGGGTGCGCTGTCCATGGTTACCCAGAAAGGGTGGGTGGTGTGCCCTTCAATATTGATATATGTGGAATGTGGGATCTGGGTTAGGTCCTTCACAATCTCCTCAGTTGGGGTCAGAACTGCGATGGCTTTGCCAGTGCACAGGTGTGTCATCAGCGTAAAGCATTGCATCTCAAAAGATTGTATTTCACCATATACGGTGAGATCATCTTTCAGGTGCTGCTTTAAAATGGCACGTTTTACCATAGTAGGCAAAAAGTCAAATGTGAGGAAAATTTGGTTGGATTTTGTTCATCTGGTGCATTTGGTTTTGATGACCCATTGCCCTTTGGGGAGGTAAATCACTATGCGCACTTCAGAAGCTTCATCTGCTGCCTCCTTGTTTTTGAAACTGAGGTCCAGCCAACCGTGTGACATGGAGTGAGGTGCAACGTACACCGCAGTCAGGAAAAAAGTGTGCACATCCCACAAAAAATTTTCCCATAAAGCTGTTTTTTGGATGTCCAGAAACACATGGACTCCGTATTCCACCAATGAGAGTGGCTGGGAGTGCGGCGTGTTGATGTACTGGTTGCATTGCGCTTGCCAAGCAAGGATTTCTGGGGAAATAGTGACCGCCAGTTTTTTATTTTTTTCTATTCTGCCAGTTTCTCCAGGGCGTTTTTAAACGTTTGAGGCCGCGGGCCTACCACCTGCTCCTCTTACCTTACTTGCCCAACTGCTCCCTACATGGGCGCAGACTAATCTCCTCTGTGAGATTATCAAACTAGAATTAGACTTGAATTGAATGAGTTGCAAAAGTGATTGCAACGAGAGAGAAAAGTTTTCTAAGCATGAGTATTCAACATTAAAAGAAACACAATGAAGTATCTGAAAAAATTAGTAATATGGAACTAGATAAGTAGAGAAGAGACCATGAGGCAATAAAAGAAGTCTTAAAATTACAGAGGACTTAAAACTGAAAAAATAAGTTGTCTAAATATAATCTTAGTTCTAGAAGAATCATGGAAAGGAGAAGCCAAATCCTGTAGGAAAATTAGTCAAGCGTGCTGTCAGTAAGGACTTCCAAGAGAGACATGACTTTTAATTAGTTATATAATTAAATAAGATACTAACATTTTTTACAATCAATATTACCAATTAATCATCTTGGAGTCTAATAAAATTAAGATGAATCTAAAGTGCAACGGGAGTTACGGTTAAGGAACTAACCACTATTGCTTGGTTGATATGGAAAATCTCATATGAGCGTTCCCTGTTTAGCAAACTTCGAGTTTTTATTTTAATGATCCTTTTTCCTGATACTAAAAATTTGTTTTACTGTTCAGTAGAAAATATAATAAAAAACTAACTCTCAACCTAATAAAAATAAGAGAGTAAATTTCCCTGTAAACTCTCATGATGCATTTATGATTAATAAGGATATTAAAATTGGTATGATGGTGTTGGGATTATAACAAGATATTTAAAGCTTGCCAGTGCATCAAGTCTTTCACTTGTGTGCCAGCTCTCATCACTTTGAAGAGCATCAACTTGCTCAATACAATGAGGTGATGGACACCACTGGCCTCATAAACGAAGAAAACCCACAACTATACCCCCTTATACCCCATGTTGCTAATGCTCCCACCCTAATGCTGTCCGCAATGGTCTGCCAGCTAAAGTGGGCGCTAGACAAAAGTTTCCCAAAGCTTCCTCACCTTCTGATATGGCTTTCTAGGCTGTTAACTGAGGTGCCATATTAGGAAAATATATATCTCTAATAATCCCTTTATTTGACCCATTTTCAAACAAAGATTCATGGCAGTTCCCCCTTTTAGGTTGGGCACCACTAGTGCTAAAAAAGAGATTTTAACTAGATAATGCTCTTTTCAACATGTTCCAATACCGGTGCTTCAATTGGTAACATGATTGCTGCTTTTTATTTATTAGCTTAATGGCTTTTAGGCTTCTGAGAAGAAATATCTAACTTGGCTTCGATCAATTGTAGCTTTTTGAATGACATTTAGGCTTCTAAGAAGAAAGCTTTAAATTAGCAAATATGTCATTTGAGGGATCATGGCTAAATTGTTGATCAGATTTCTAAGGAGTTATTGGGATGAGTTGCCAATAATGTTAGTTCTAACCTTGTGTGCGCAATCATCACAACTTTGAAATCATGTTGATGGAATTTTAAACCAATAGCATGTTAAATGTGCAGGGTGATAAATATAAGTAATGGTATTCACTGAAACAAATGCTTATTAATAATAGTTGGACATTAAATTCTTTATGTCACCTATATATATGAAAATAATATTCCTAATAAAAGAGAATTTTTTTGGTTTACTAGAATTTACTGATACTGTTTTACCTTATTATAGGAAACGGTTGGCTTATTATATAGATAGACAAGGTCACAGTTTACCTAAACCCTCACCAGTTTAGATTGCGCTACCTGTTATCAAACAGGAAGCAATGTTTAAAGTGTTTTGAACATCTGCAAACCTGCTATTCGGCACTTTTCAACCATTGGTATCCACCACAGGGGCGTTTCTGAGCAGAGACTTATTATGCAGCAAATAGTTCATATAGTGAAAAGTGAGTCAATTAGGGTGGGGATCAATTACAACGTTAATATGGGGTGTATAAGGTTAATCTTTTGAGATGTAAGAAAATATTATGGCATTATAAAACTTTCTGGTGAAGATAAATATGAAATTTGCCAACTGACTAAAGTGATAAAAGAGACGCACTTTATATACTGGAAGATGAAATCTTGAAGTTAAATGTAAAGAAATGGGGTGAGAAATTTTCAGCAAAAGTATCCAGCTTGAGAAGAGTACAAAACACACACATGAAAAATGATAGCGATGAAATATCTGCCAGCTTCTCACCCAGAAAAATTAATAAACTGCTGCATAAAGACACACCAACTAGCCCTAAGGTATTGACTGCCATTCCACAATGTGTGATATCGACTGGTAAAAATTCCCAACAATTGAAAAAATAATATCAACTCCAAGACTGCTTAAGTATATAAAGAATAATGATTCTGCATTTAATAAACTTTTTAATGATTATGATGGGCTGCGGTGATCATTAAAAAGCATTACCATAGTCAATTTTTTAGATAAACAAGCAAAAACCTGGTCCTATCCCTGGTTGACAGAAGCTTAGTGGACTTAAAGTGAGGCAAAGGACTCCCAAATAAGTGAAATTTGGCAGCCCAGAGCTCCTTGAAAACCAAAAACGGGAACTTATGGGTATTCAGTTGAACTGTGATAAAACCATAGATGCCTTTTCAATAAGTTCTAATAAGAAGCTCAATTTCTCACTAAGGCAGGGACTTTGGTTGATTTTAATGCACACATTACAATGATATTGCATCTTTGTCCCTAGATAGAACTATATTGAGACATGTTTGCCGCCCTAACTTCTAACATGATGACTTCCCAGATGTTTATATTTTACAAATCTGTGGAACAACCTTTGATACACCTAACCCAAGCTCTAATTATGAAAACACACTGTAAATTTTGCAATCCACAATTTTAAATCTACATTTCATCAATGTGACAAGGATGGCCACATTGCAAGGTTCTTCATATTAAAGAACTCAAAGGGTAACGTAAAATTGGTATTAATATGAGCCAGGTATATCAAGCCAATTATAATGGAAAATAACATGTGGAATAGACAAGGAACAATCCATTTCTGTATGTTCTTAAGTTCCGTCAGTTTTTAATTGAGGCAGTTGAGCCTGTGATTTATATAGTTTAGTGGCCTTATGGGGAGCAGTTCCAGGACAAGCAGATGAACACTGAGCAGTAATATCTCACATCATACCCTGTTGTGGAAATTTCCAATAAAAACTATAGAGAAATTCTCTGATATCTCTTCCCAACTTTTCAAAAGAAATTACTTGGCCACCAATGCCACTATCTGAAATTAAATAGTATCATACATAATTTTAATTGTACATATAAGATATTTGAGTCAATTGAGTAAAGGTTTGAAAAATCATTAGCAGTGGGGTCCAATTACCATTTTCTCTGCAAAGCTGGCGAACAAAATTAAGACGTGACCAGATATGGACCATATAGGGTTTATAGAATTATGCCCTATAACTAATACTTCTAAGGGAGATTACAGTGCACTGCCTTTAAGTTTTTATTTCCTTATTCTCACAGCACCAGCAATAGTTTTACCAGATTATATTTGTTAGAAATTGATTGTCAATGATTTTATGCAACAGTATGAGTTTTTATGTTATTTTAGTTAAAAAGTTTCAAAATACTTGAAAAAACTTTGATGCTGTTTTACAACCAGAAAAGACTACCTTAAATTAAACGAAACATCTATATCAGACTAGCATATGCGAATGAAATCACTACTATAGAGTATTGCCAGACTGTTCACTGTTGCAAAGCCACCTTATAATACTGAAGAGTCGTGGGGGTTTCCACTAAGGGTGTGAAGGCCAATAATTATTAATTTCATAGAACAGCGTATCATAAAACTGGACTTACACTGGAACTCCTGAATATTGGTATGCCAAAATACAAACACCATGTAAAAAAGCAATAACAGAACCCCAAGTTACACCCAGGATTTCAATCCCTAGTCATGAAGAAATTTATGTTATTAGTTGCCAACTTATTGGATAGGCCAATTCATATTGTAAAGTATCATATATCTGCATGGATCTTAATTCCTACCATGAATTTTTATCATTCCATGATTTTGGCCAGCTGAATGATATGATATTAGCAAGATGTCCCATACTTTAAGGCAATTTTAGCCATATCAGATAAAGAGAAAATGCAAGGATCTCAGAGGAGCAGAAGGACCATTTCCTCAAATTAATAGAAAATTATTCTGGGGTGTTTACACAAGATGATTATGATCTTGGTTGCGCCAAAGGTATAGTTACAAAGGTCAACATTGGGTATCAGCTACCAATTTATATGTGGCCAATTAGACATTCATGGGAAAGTGAGGCCAAGTTGCAAATAAAGTTGTAAGCTACGCATCCTTGGATTATTGGTTCCATCTTTAAGCCCTTGGACAAGCCCAATCTTAATTGTAAAAAACATCAACTAAGTTGTTTTTTAGATTACTGTCAGTTGAATAAATTAATGAAAAAGAGCTCATACCTGCTTCCACGGGTAGATTATGCTCTTAATCACCTAAAATGGCTCAATTCTTTTCATCAATGAATCTTATGTCCAGATACTGGAAAATCGACCTACCTAAGGAGAATCAAGAAAAATGTGCAATTATTATTGGCTGAGGGCTATATCACCAAATGCGAATGCATAAGGTCTTTGCAATGCTCCAGCAGTATTTCAACAAGCAAAGGAGACTGTTTTTTTTTGGTACTAGATGGTCCCAACCCAAGGGGGGATTCATCGATGTCAAAGGAGACTGTTTTAAGTGGCCTGAAGTTGTCATGCATTCTCATCTACCTAGAAAACATCATGTTTTAGTATACCTTTTAGAGATCTTCTTGATCACCTTGAAGAAATGTTAAAATTAATATTTACAGCAAAATTTGAAGATAAACCCCTAAAAAATGTTTATTTTAAAAAAGGAGATAAGATACTTAGATTTATAGCAAATAATGATGGACTAATCCCTCAAAACCTAAAGTTAAGTGATTTATGCCATGATACAACCAAAAAATGTTTAAAGTTTAAGTTTTTTGGATGGTCCACTTAAATTGCTGTCTCATTAAGAACTTCCTATCATCACTGAGCTACTTTTCAGCTCTTGAAAAATCTAAGAAAGGATTCTCTTGAAATGAGGTTTCCCAGAACCTCTTCAATGCACTTGGACAGTTAAAGTAATAAAAATTTCAAAATGATGTCCAAATAAAAACCTTCAATTATTATCCAAACAGATTCATCCTAAAAGCAGTTGGTTCATTTAAGTCAGGTAGACAAAGTAGGAGATGAGAATCCTGTATTATATATGAGCCTAACTCTGAGCAGCAGAGCAAAACTGCACTGAGATGGAGCAGGTATGCCTTGCAATAATATACGCCTGTAAACAGTTCAGAGTATATATCCATGAATTCCATCATATAGTGGTGACAAAGCTTTTTTTTTTGAGATGACTGCATAACTTAAAAGAGCCTGTAGGGAGGTTAGCCCATTGTCCTTAAAATTGCAAACGTACAATTTTGAGATCATGCACCAAGCAGTCATTGAGAAGGTAATGTGCATCAAAATTAAAATGGTTATTAAAGTTGCCAATTATGTAAGCTTTTCAGAGTGAAGCAACAATTTATGAGAAAAAATGCTTCCTGGTAATATTAGTGTCAACCCCATAAATTCAATCAGTATTTTAATCTCCCTTTGCAAGATGTAAGTCTTGTCCTGAGAGAAAGCTGACATATACTTTTCTGCGGAACTTAACCAAAAAGCTACTTGAATGGTCCCATAAGTCCTGAATTAAGATTTTATCTTACATCATCAATATATATTTCAAATTAGGAGTATTACCTGAATTTCTAAAATATTTGTCTAATAATCAACTAATTATTATTCAAAATAATTTAACTAGTTGTGAGGCCACTTTACCCAACTCCATCATCTGGGGCCCAGATGCTCCAAATATCTTCATCAGCTGTTCATCTTGGAAGCTAGCAAGCTTGGCCTCTAAATCTGGACTAATGGAAGAGCTCCTAATTAAGGTCAATACTAATTTAACTTATGCTTTGAAACTATCATTAAGAGATCAAGAAGCTCAGATGACCTTCCAGGTATATTGTGATGAAGGACAAACCATATGGGAATCAAGAATGAATGATGAATCATTCTTTGCTATTTCCAATGAACCATGATTTCATTTTTAATTTTTAACAGTACTATAAATAGTTTTTAAATTTTAGTTCTCTGTTGGCCAACCTGAGGACATTACCGCACCAATTTAGGTGATTTAAAGTAATGGGATAGGAGGATAAAACCCAGAAACCCTCCACGTGTGGCATATGATAGGCCAGGAACTCCATGGACCACCTTTCTATTTGCTATCCAGTTTGGGGCAATGGTGTGCAACTCCAACACATTCATAGTTATCCCCTACCTTTTGTTCATCTACCAAAATAAACTCAGGAGTCAGTGGTAGTTGCTCCATATTCTACCACTGAGGAACCTCCCATAGTACTATAAATAGTACTGTCTTATTTTTAATAAAATACTTCTTTGGCAGATATCTTATATTATTAATTTTATCTAGTTTAACTCTATTCTAATAATTAAAGTCTCACCATACTGCTTCTTATGAAGCCCCTGTCCTCTCATCTGACAGTGATGCACTAAGCCTCCTGCAGTCAGCCACTATCTTGGGCTCCCCAGGGTTAGCACCTGAGAGCGCGATAGTGGTGTTGCGACATCTGTTGCTCACTATAGGGCACTTCTGAGATGTACCCTGTTTTATCGCCTTAAACTTGGAAGAAAAGAATCGATCTGAGGCGAACAATACATTTTTATGATCTTCTGACCCACCTCCTCTGGAATGGCCAGGACAGATTAAATTTAGGGACTAACTTTACAAAGGAATCCTTCGAGTGTGTCCCAGAAGACTTTGTGTATTTCCAAACCCTCAGTCAGCTGAAACCTTTGCAAGACCTGTTAAGGATACCTAAAGATTTTGATAAAATGTTAATGAGCAAAAATGCCAGTATCTTAAAATAAAAAGATTAATGAAAACAATATTTTATTTTAAGGTTCAAGATCTACATTTTAAAAAGATGTGGGATGCTAGAAGAGAAGAAGATTTTGAAGATATAACTGAGCGTAATGACTATTAGACGCTAGTACATATCTACTGTGATGCAAAAGCTACGTATAAACTTCTTTCAGCTTTGAAAAAAACTAAAAAGAAATTTAGCTAAGTTACAACTCATCCCCCAGTTGAAGAGAGATTAGACCAATCATAATGCTTGAATTTTAATAAAACTAAGGATTTTACTACTAACAATAATTATTTAGGTAACCAAAAACAAATTCAAAGTTAATGTCATTTCCCACTCTGCTTTTAAAGCAGAAAGTGGAAACGAAGCTTATTGCCAGTATAGACTTTTTAAAACTAAGCGACAAAACAAATATGGCTATCAAGCATCAACAGAACTGCCAAAAAAACCTATTTGGGGAAAGTTGAGAGCTAGTTTTTGAACTTGACGATGGAATTATTCCTTGAGAGTCCCATTGAAGCTCTGAATACCTCCAGCGTCTTAATTTCTTAAATGCACTGGGAAAAGCACTTAGGGCTTACTTTCTTGCAAGCAGCGACAAGCTTTTTGACTCCTTGCTGGAAAGTCTGTCTACCAACAATATAAATGGTTCCCATCCAAAAATGGGTCAGACATTACTAAAAAGAATTATCAAGCTTACCTGGTTACGCTTTTACCTTAAGAAATGACAGACCTGACTAACCCAATTCTAATTTTTAGCTTGATTGGCCTGAAATCCAAGGCTAATGAATTGATTAATTTCAATAGTTTAGAACTCACCTTGAGATGTCCAAAACCCGTCGCTTAACCATCCATGCATGCACCAAACAGACTGCATGCATCCATGGGTGGTAAGGCACCCTGTAAGCAACTCGCCACCCATGCTGCTTGCAAGAGTGTGCCTGCTGTTGGCGGTGTCAAGATTCCTAATTATTTTAGGCTTGAACATTTTCCCGTTGAGAGATTGCTACTAATTACAGAACCATCTCCATTTCAAAGCCTCTGCTATTGCTGTCCTACAAGAGTCTGCTGATGCCTACATCTTTGGGCCTTACAAGGATACCAAGAAGCCCTTCATCAAAACCAAGGAGGAGCTCTCACAGTAAAACTGCAAGTTGGTCAAAAGAAGATGTCCTTAAAGAGCTGTTGCCGCGATCTGCTGGAGGTCAAGACAAAATTTAAGACCCAGACTTGGAACAACCCAGGAATCATTCTGAGGTTGCCTGTGACACTCTCACTGACCTAGCCGTCATGCCCAGGGGCAAGATGAACCACCACGACATTTATTATTTTAAGCAGGAGGTTCTGAGCACTCCCAAACTTGAGTAATCTGTCAACCCTAACGCTCAATCTTGCATCTCTTATGATATCCCCACCAACGCCTTCAGCTTTGAGGCCACAGGGTTAGTTCATACCACTAGAGTTGAAGAGAAAATCACTAAGACCTTCCACGCTGTGGAGCTAGATTTGCATGCTTCACAAATCATTCCAAGGATGACTTAAATGCCCTTGCCAACTTCTCCCATACCGTGCATCAGTTTAAGGATTTGGATTATGGCGAAGGCCTGCTGACAATGTTTAACTTCCATGGGGTATTGGGCTTTAGCTTACTTGACCCAGTGCTGCATCAACGTACTAAATTATCTATCCTGTTTGCCAGTGGAACAGATGGCCACTTGACATTGTACAAGTTGGTTAATCTTGGGCGCAAATTTGGATCATCTCATACCTGGTTCCTGAATCATCTTGTCAGCTACATGTGCCTCAAGCGCGCCGTTGTCATCTATCCAAAGCTAGCTTTCAAATGGTAATTGCGCTGTCCTGTCTCAGAAACATTGATGATATACCCTCATGACTCCATCCTACCTTGTCAAATTAACCCAAAGCGCCTGCTTATCCTTGCTATTAATATGAAACATCATGCTGAAGCCATCATTTTTCTGCCGCAACGCCACTTAATTATTCTCATCAAACATGCTGCTGTTGGACTCTTCTGATGGCAATCACATGGTCTCAGCTATTCTCAACATGAAGACTTATTGTGGCCTCTTGACTCAAACAGAGCTGGCTCAAACTATAACCGGCCATCATCAGGAGAACATTTTTTGAGTCTTGATATGAAATGCATTAGTCAAAAGAGCTTGATAAGATTAATTACCAATTTTTGCAGCAAAATGACAAAGACTTACTCCTTGTCAAAAACTTGAGAGGGCTCTCTTAGTATTCTCCCTATGCAAGGTGTAAGCCTTGCCCTGGAAGAAGGTCAACAAATAATGCTGTGTGAGACTTGACCTTCAAGCTACTTTAAATGGTCCCATAAGTCCCAAATAAAGGTTTGATTCTACATCATTAGTTTATGTTTCAAATTAGGAGTATTACCTGAATTATTCTTAATTCAGCTAACAATTATTATATTATAATTCGTGGATAATTTATATAATTCTGAGGCCACATTCACCCAATTACATCATCTGTAGCCAAAAGGTCCCAATATCCTCATCAGATGTTCATTATATAAGATAACAGGATGGACCTCTAAACCTGGAATAGTGGAAGTGCTCCTGCTTAATGTTAATATTAATTTAACTTATGCTAATAAAATATCGCCAGGAGATCAATAAGCTCAACTGACATTTCAGGTGGGACGCAATGAAGGACAAACCATGTTGGAATCAATAATGACAATATGAAACTTTGCCGTTTTTAAATTTTAAATTTATTGTGGGGAAGGCCGACCATGGGATGGACACTTCCAAATATGACTCAGATGAGACAAAACTCAGTACCAGGTGAGGCACCCCAGAGAAGCGATGCTATCTCTTGTTGCCAGCGGGAACGCCACTTATGGGAAGGGGAGGGAACGTGTGTGGGGGCGTAGCCACTATTGAGCACGTGTGGAGGAAGGGTCTGATTTGATGAACCAGACTGGGAACCAGGAGGAGACCAGCTGCCGGCGACATGGTGGGAGATATCCAAACATCCACGCTTGAAAGTGATCCACCAAATGAGACCGGAATCTGTGGATGGCTTCAGGGAGGGTGGGGATGGATCCGGCGATGGCATCCAAGACAATCGTGTGGATAGTCCACATGGCGATTGCAACCACCAGAGCACGAAGGGAGGGTGGGAGGGGGAGGCCATTGATGAAGCAAACATATCTCTTGACAGACTGAAGGGATGTGTTTGATCCTAGCCTAGCAGACGTTGGACTTCGCGCCATATTACTTTAGAGGTGGGGCACTTCTCCAGGCGGTGAAACAGCGTTCCATACTGGCCACACACGACACAGGATGAGTGTAAAGCATTAGAGCGCTCAGCTGTATGATACACCCGCCTCAGGCAGCGCCACACATGGGAACGGACTTGAGGCTGCAACAGAGGATGGTGTGCGTATTTCCAGATAGTCTTTTGGGTCTCAGTGGAATAAGGGATGTCCATCATGTCCAGGTAGTCCACCCTGGAAGGACTTGGGGTCGAATGGGGATCACGCCATCATGGATGGGTAGCCCCTGTACCTCTTGTGTGAACTGAGGAGAGGGGCGGCCTCTTCGGGTTGTATGTCCACTAATACGAATTCTCCACTCTGCGCTTCGCATGGAGAGTAGGATTCGTTTGTAGTGGGTTTTGGTCCCGTGAGGACCTGTGGCTGATGTGTGTGATGCGAGGTATTTCATCAGGGAGTGGGGGTTTGATGGATTGTTGAGGCCCAAGGCTCAGGAGAAGTTGGAGCGGGCCGCGCGGGACCAGTGTTGGGATGGGAGTGTAGGAGCAGTGACGGCCGCAATCCAGGTGCCTAGGATCTTGGCGGCATGGGCTTTGAAGTCAAGTAGGCCCATGCCACCATGATGATGAGGGCCAAACATGACCTCTAGCCGTACTGGTGGAGGGCGGCCTGACCAAAGCCAACCTTGTAGCAAAGCATACAGGGATTTGAAGAAGCTTGGGGAGAAGGGGATGGCGTGGGCTCCAAACCAGACTTTGGATAGGAGCATAGAGTTGGCAAGAACAACCCTGCCATGAGGGTAGTAGGGTGGGCTCTGAGAGAGGCGATTCGCTTCGTCACGTTGTCCAGTATATGGCCCTCCATTACTGCTGACGCGTATCCTCCTGCCTCCAACCACACGCCCAGATGGCGTACCGGTCCTATGGTAGGTCGCGGCACAAAAGGGGAGCACCAGTGGAGCGGTGTGTTTTGAGTTAGTAAGGCGTGGACTTGGGCGAGCAGCTGGGCTGGGTTGGGAACTACTTGCTGGGGCCCAGCAGTTCTGAAACTGACCAAGGAGGATGATTTCAGTTTTGGAGGCGTTCAGTGCCGCGTTGCAAATCCAAGAATATTCCTGGATGAGGGCTTCAAGCGCGCGTGCATCTTTATTATTAGACACCCCCACCACGCAATCATCTGCAAATGCCATCATCTTGACTGGGGTTTGGCCTGGCACATGGACCCCAGTGAGTTGGGCATTCACATTTCGCAGTAGTGGGTCAAGGCTAAAGTTGTATAAGAGTGGGCTCAGGGGGTCCCCTTGTCGCAGGCCCCTTTGAGGATAGACTACTTCTGTTAGGAAACCTGGGCTGCGCACAGCCATTGTTGCAGATTCCGTGAGCAGCATCACCCAGTTAATGAAGCGGGGAGGTAGGCGGAATTGTTGGAGGCAGGCCCTAAGGTATTTCCAGTTTACTCTATCATAGGCCTTTTGTTGGTCCAAGAATATAAGTGCCCCAGAGGCTGTGGACTGACACACATTAGCCACAGAGTGCACGTTATCCCAAATCGACCTTCTGGGGATGAAACCGAATTGTTCTGGAGAGATGGTGGCAGATGCTACAGTCCCTAAACGGTTAGCCATGATTTTTGTTAAAATTTTGGTGTCTGTGTTTGTTAGATAAATGGGGCACCAGTTGGCTAAATCTAGCCTATCCCCTTTCCTGAAGAGTGTGACTGTAAAAGCCTCATGTCCTCCTGGTAGGAGGCGCATTTCCAACAGGCTTTGGTTGAGTGAGGCTAGCAGCAATGGGGATATGTATTTAAAATATTTTTTGTAGAACTCATATGGAATGCCATCTGGGCCTGGGCATTTTCGGTTTGGCACACCGTGAATGGTAGTCCATAATTTGTTCGGAGTAATTAAATTCATTATTTCTGGGTATCAGAAAATGGTGCAGATATGAGCTCTGTCAAGAAATTCCGCCATTTTGGCTGGCTGAATTGGTTCGGCTCGGTATAACTCAGAGTAATATCTTTGCATTTCGATTGCCACTTTAGCTGGTGTGTCCATGATAGAATTATCCGATCTTTGCACCTGTGTGCAGGCCACACTCTGGCGTGGTGCAAAATATTTTTTGAAGTATGCGGTGCACTTGTCACCTTTAGTGATGTGTATGGCCCTGTATTGGACACAAACCTGATGTTTGTGTTGCCTTTCAAGTGCGTTGAGGTGGGCTGCTGCCTCCGCCCACTTCTGGCCCCATGCAGGGCTATATCCTGAGGCTGGAATGTTGGACTCCAAGTGGGCCAATTCTGCCAGCGCACGCGATATAACCGCCGATGTGGCTCATGAGCATCTGGATGAGAGATGGTGATAGTGGCGGATGGTGTCTTTTTTTAAAAGTTGCCCATGTGGAAATGGGGTCCGCGCAAAACGGTGCAACAAACAATTTTGCCAAAGTTGCCTCTTCCACCCACGTGGAAAATCCTGGCGACGCAAGCTCTGGGGGCGGATTCTGCACCAATGTGGGGCCTTTGCAACTGTGACAGGTAAGTGGTATGTTATCGAGACCAGTCGGTGGTCGGAGAATTCCATTTTCGTTGTTTTGAAGTGGGAGATGTGGGGTTGGAATTTCGCCGGTGCTAGAATAAGGTCAATGCGGGTCATGGACCTTAATTGGCCGTTGTGGATGTGGGGATGCATCATGTTTTCGAGCAGTGGGGCATGTTGTGGCAGCGCATCCATTAACCCAAGGGTGGCTTTTAGAATATGTAGTTCTACGTGACCCTGTGGGGCGTGAGGTGAAGGTGGCCACCGATCCGTTGGTGAGGTTAGCCAACAGTTCATGTCACCGATTAGGAAAGAATCGGGGGGTAGCGGGAGGGATTTGACTGACGAGAAAAATTCCCGATGCTCTTGTGCACCATTTGGGGCATAAATGTTGACAATTGTGTGTGCAACATCAGCCCATGAGAAGGTGACAATGAGCACTCGGTCATTTAGGAATGTTTCTGAAGATGTAAATTTGAAAAAATTGTTTTTCTGAATTAGCACCCCACAGTGCTTTGACCAAAAGGATAGGGATAGTAGGAGCATTGTTTTCCAAGCATCCTCGGAACCTCATGGACAGTGGGTTTCCTGGATGGCCAGGATATCCACGGGTAAATTATTTTGTAAAAAACTCAGTTTCCTAGCCTGGGACATTGGAGGCCTTGAGTCCAGCAATATTCAGCATCCCTAGAGTGAAGGTTTCCCCCATCGCACCTTAGGTGTGAGGGGTGGGCCCCTGGCCCACCAGCCTCTTCCAGGTCCCCACGGGCTTTCACAGCAGTGTGGGTATTAGCAGCAACGCTATCGGGGTTTTTGTTAATTTTTGCGGAAAGAGTCACATTGGCTATGGCCTTCACTTTTTGTTTTCCCGACATCGGACAAATTTTTTTGCGGTGCAGATAAGTTCAGTGCACCATTGAGTGGGGCAAAAAAAATTTTTGGTTGGGATAGGTCCCAAGTCAGTTTCAACTGGGGCTTGGGTGCAACGATTGGGTGAGATCAAATCTCCCATCGGATCCTCAGATTGAGTGGCCCATTCAGCTTGGGCCTCCCAATCTGATTGGGTGATGGATTCCCAAGTTGCTTCCGCCGCGAAGGTCTTCATGTCCTCCTGGCGTTGTGAGTGTGGGATGGTGGTGGTGACCTTGGCCGCTTCCTTGGCTGCAGTCCTTCGGGCCTGCTTGGCCTTCTTCCACTCCTGCGGGGAGATGGGCTTTACCAATAGGTAGCAGCCTTGTGCTCCCCACGGGAAAGCCTCTTTGGTGCTTGCGGTTGGTTCGTAGTGCGCCTCTCCGCTGGCCATGGCTGCCGAGGGTGTGCTCTTGGAATGTAACGCCCTCTTTAATGGGGCACGCATGTGCCTTATGGCTGAACGATCACAGTGGGTGCAAATGGGGGCGCGCTGTCCACGGTTACCCAGAATGGGTGGGTGGTGTGCCCTGCGATGTCAATAAAGGTGGAGTGCGGGATCTGGGTTAGGTCCTTCGCGATCTCCTCAGTTGGGGTCAGAACTGTGATGGCTTTGCCGGTGCACAGGTGTGGCATCAGTGTGAAACGTTGCATTTTGAAAGATTGTATTTTGCCATATATGGCGAGACCATCTTTCAGGTGTTGCTCCAAAATGTCACGTTTTACCGTAGTAGGCAAAAAGTCAAACGTGAGGAAAATTTGGATTGATTTTGTCCATCTGGTGCATTTAGTTTCGACGACCCATTGCCCTTTGGGGAGGTCAACCACTACGCGCACTGCTGCAGCCTCATCTGCTGCTATTTTGCTTTCAAATCCTAGGTCCAGCCAACCGCGTGACATGGAGTGAGGTGCAACGTACACCGCAGTTGGGAAAATTTTGTGTACATCTTCACAAAATTTTTCCCATAGGGCCGTTTTTTGGATGTCCAGATACACACAGACTCAAATTCCACCGACAAAAGTGGCTGGGAATGTGGTGTATTGATGTACTGGTTGCATCGTGCTTGCCACGCGAGTATCTCTGGGGAAATTGTGACCGCCAGTTTTTTTAGATTTTTTTCTATTCCGCCGGATTCTCTGGGGCGTTTTCAAACGTTAGAGGCCGCGGGCCTTCCGCCTGCTCCTCTTGCCTTGCTTGCCCAACTGCTCCCAGACATGGGCGCAGACTAATCCCCTCTATGAGATTATCAAACCAGATTTAGTCTTGAATTGAATGGGTTGCAAAAGTGTTTGCAACGAGAAAGAAAAGTACTCTTTGCCGTTTTTAATAAATCATAATTTCATTTTAATTTAACAGTACTAGCATAGTACTGTCTTATTTATATTAAAGTACTTTTTCAGCGAATAGCTTAATTTATTTATTATCTAGTCTGAGTTTAATCTTATGTTCAAAGTTTCTTCAATCTCTGCGTCTTATGAAGCCCCTGTCCTCTCAGCTGATCGGGATGCACTGACTCCTGCATTAGCCACTATGTTGGCTCCCCAGCATGAGAACCTGAAAGTGCAACTGGCGGAGTTACAACAGTAAGCATTGACCAAGAAGTTTGAAATATGAATATTGCTAAGACTTTCTTTCAAAATCATTGTGGAAAGATTTCTGCTCTGCCAAAGCCATATGGACGCACTGCAACTATCAGTACAACTCATAATGTAATTGGACATTGAGGCCTGCAAAAAACTCTAAATCAGGTTCAACAGAATTACTACTGGTAAACCCATTAATTTTTGATGTCATGAAGCATCTTGCTTGTTGCGCTATTTGTCAGGCCCATAAGACCTATAATAAGGCAACCACTTTTTGGTTAGTGGAGCCTTGGTTCGCTTAGAATATGATCTACATTGATGCAACAGGGCCTTTGACAATGAGCACCAGAAAAGCCAATACACTATTGTAACTATCAATCTGTTGTTGTTAGGTAGATATGAGTGGTCTAGCTAAAGTAGATGCCAGCAGTACTGCCATGTTCATAATGGAGCATTTAAAAATTGGAAAGGTTGCCATCAGGTTATTCTAACAGTTAAGGACTCAACCTTATTATACACATCACTATAAAACTAAACAAGTTAACATTATATGTGGGTGCTGATAACGGCTTATCATCCAGAATAAAAGATACGTTAAAAAGTGAAAATGATACTCATGCCAATAACTCGAAGAAGCTTGTAGCTGGTAAGACTTTCAACTCATAAAATGTTTAAGCCAGCAACTTTTGCCTATAATTTAAGCTATCATACATGTCACAATTCCAATATGACTGGATGATAAGCCCTAAGTCAATATGGCGAAATAAATGGATTCCGCCGGAATCTAACTGGTACTGGTAATTTAAGTGCTTCAAAACAAGGCATTCAGCAAATCGAGAGGATTTATGCTGAGATTGATACAAATGAGATTAATTCAAAAAGAGAAGGAGAATAGAAGATTACCAAGCCAAGGATGCATCCAGCTGGGGAACCAAGGTATAAAGAGTCTGATGGAAGATTAAAGGGGAGAGGTTTTTTAGAAGAAAGAGGAGCGCGCAGATAAGTCTGTAATTTATATTAAAATAAAGGTTGAAATAAGGGGTGATAGCTCCATACATATTTTATTAAGTTTTATTTTAAGTCGGAGATCCTCATATTATCCAATTTTGGTTGCTCAGTGGCTCATTCCTTGTACAAAACCAACTTGGCATAATCTAGCCCAAACACCAAGAATTAACAATATATAAGCAGTAAATCTCATTTAATTTATTCATGGGCATTGGCCTGTTTGTCCCAATTTTTATTCTGCACTTAAGCCAAGTTCATAAATGATGCCCTTACAACGTTTGGAGAGTTTTGAAAATAGTATATTTAGGATTACAGTCCTCTGCTACGCCAATAATCTCAAGTGTAAAATTAAGGCTAAAGAATATGGAGATTCAGCGTTCATCTATTTCAATTTTTAATTGAAAATATGGTATTTATTATAAACTCTCAGCCTTGGATGTTAAAAAAGTTAGAAAAGCTCTTGGTAAGACCATTCAAGTTCATCTATAATTCAGCATTGAGTGCATATACTATTAAGTACCTTATCAACGGACAATTTGTGAATAAGGTACATGCTAAGTTTTTAAGAGGATGCAGATAATTATTGATACTAAAATAAAAAAACATGCAAACAAAACTGTAGAAAATCTATTAAATGTTTTATATTCTAATTTTACTAACATCATCATTCTGCTAATTTTAGGATTGGCTCTATCCATCGTTTTCTTTACCAATAAATGTTGCTTGTTTCTTTTAGGTTTTTCCTTTAACTTTTGGCAGCATGTGATGTCTTTTTTCTGCAACCTTTAAGACGTAAGGTTGTTTCAAGGACCTAACTACTATGTAATTAATAATGTTTTATGTTAGTTTGGTAGCATGACTTCTAGCTTGTTATCTACAAAGAATCTTAAGTCATAAGACATGTTGAAAGATAATATGGTCAAGCTGGAGATGTGTTGGGCTTTTTTCCAGGTTACCCTTTCTCTACCATTTTACAAGACTAGTGCTTATAGTGATTAGTCATTAAGCAAATATTCTTCACATTTTTAATGAATTTAAGCTAACAATAAGGAAGCTCAAACTTAACTTGATCAAATGTATCTCTTTGGCTTTTAGGTTTCTAAGAAGGAAGCTCAAAAATAGCAATTATGTCAATTGGGAGGTTCAATTAAGGCTAATTTGATGATATGACTTCCAAGTGTTATTGGGGTGAGTTTCAATAAAATGGTTTACCATATTTTTGTGCGCAATCACCCCAACTTTGAAATCATGTTAATGGAAGTTTAAAACAATAATCATGTTTAATTCTGCAGGTTGATTCATAAGTTAAGAGTATTCTTTGGCATTCAATCCCAATCACTTATAATAGGTGGTAATTAAATTCCCATGAGTCACCTATATATATAAATAGTAACTTTAATAAAAGACATTATTGTTAAATAACTATATTTTACTAGAATTGTTTTAGTTAATTATAGGCAACGGTTGCCTAAGTATTTAAAAGTAAACCAAGGTCACAGTTTTACCTAAACCCTCATTGTCACAGATTGTGCTTCCTGTCATCAGATAGGAAGCATTATTAAAAGTTTTAAAACCCCTGCAAACCGGTGCAGTTACCGCTTTTTCAACAATTGGCAAAATCAAATAACCAGTTTTCAGCTCCTTTTCTTGGGCTGTTAAATCCCTAGATAAAGTCAGTATCTACAAAAAGGCAATATATGGTAAAATCTCTCACCTTTTAAAATTAACTCATGAGTATAAGCATTAAGTGCTTTATCACTTTTTAAATGTGCTAGATTATAGCACATTAAACCTTCATTAAAAACAAAACCCAAGTTCCTAGAGACAAGCTTATTTAAGTTCATATAATCTATATTCTCAGAGAAACTCCATTTACACAGTAATAAAAAGCAATTAAGCTTACACTCTTTGATCCTATGATAAAATTGTAAATTTTATTTTGGAAATAGTTTGTATTTTAAAGAATCTAGGGATTCTTTAAAAGGAAATTAATTTCTCTTTCAATATTTAAAGACTTATTAAAATTTGCAGCTGATCTAAAGTATTAGAATCTTAGCCTAAACTTATAATGACTCAGGCCAATAAGGCTAGATTACATGATGAAGATTTTCTTCATTTTATTAATGCTAATCTAGATGGCGCTCTCCATCACATTGAGGAGAAGAGCTGAAAGTAGCCCTGAGGCTTATATATACTTAGCAACACTTTGTATAAGCTTGTATATCTCAAGAATTAGCCAACATAAATTGTATTAGCTAGAATAAATCTGGAAATAGTTGGTTTTTCAAGAACTTTAGAATCTTAAGTATATAAGGAAAAAAGGTATAGTAGTCATGACTAATACCGTTTTCACAGTCCAAGGCTCACTGTAACAAAGTTAAAGAAGTGCTTGTGATTATTGCAAAGCTTACTTTAATTGGTTTCTAGTCAAAAAAATATTTCTTATGTTTCTTGTAAACAAGAAGTAAAAAAAAATTTAATGTAGTTTTTAGTGATTTCATATTACAGTGTCAACTATCTTAAAGAGTTTGTTAGAGTCTTAAAGCTAATTAAAAAAGTTACATTATATTAATCTTGATATAAGCTGCTCTAAGAATCACTCCTGTGTATAAAAGAGGATTTGTATATTTAAAGACTACACTAACTCGTCATGTGTACTTTAGACCAATATACTAAAAAGCAATGATATATTGTCACATACCTTTTATATATGCTACTTTACTATATGAGCTCTTTGCCTTTGATTTCAAATAATAAATTTACCCTTGTTAAAGCACTTTATCTTACTTTTAATTTCTATTAGCCCCTAAAAAGATACAAAGGGCAATAAAAAACATCCATTTGTGCTTTATTCTTAAAGACTAAGAAGTAATGGTGCCAAGCATGTATTGTTTCTTATAAATTGAGATTTTTGGCAAATCTTATTAGAATTAGTATAAATTACCTAATTATTATATCAAGGACATTTAATTTATCAGTTAATGATGTTGAAAATTTGTGCTGATTTATCTTTACTTTTCTCCCATTAGAGCATACCTCTCTTAGAATATAACAACCATAAGTGATACTGTAACCGCCTTTATAGCTGCACTAAAATTAAATAATAGTTAGCCTTGTACACCATTTTTCTTTGAAATATATATAGATCTGTTTTTACAAGAAGGAGCCTTAGTTGATTGTATAGATAACTCAAGCCAATTTTAATTTAGATATAGACATGAAAAACTAAGGTTTTGACCAATAAAGATATAAAAATATATAACTTAACAAGTGTTATATAAAATTTGGAACTTAATCTTGAAAATAATTCAAAAAAGTCTGTTTTCTGTGATCACAAAAGAGTTGGTGGCATAGAGACAGCACTTGTTAATATTGGCGCCATGTCGTCATAAAATAAGTAAGACTAAAGTTTATGTGCTTTACATTAGGTATCTATTTATAAGGACTTGATGTCTTCATATTGTTATAAAAATCGGATATAATGTCTATATTATATTATTTTTAAAAAGAAAGTATTGTGATATTAGATATAATGCTATTATTTGTAAGATTCACATATAGTTATGAGCTTTAATTTCCTGTGGTTTTGGTTGTAATGACAAGGTAAAAACTTATGTATGAAAAATGTCTCTGAGGCTCAGGTTAACTTAAATATCTGAAAATTTAATTTTTAAGTTCCTTTTGAGCTTTTTGACAATTAGTTATAAAGTAAATGGGTCATAAGTTAGTCTTCATAGTTGCCGCGTAGATCTCCAAACCTTCAGAATATTCTAGATTTTGTAGAATAAAAGTAAAATGATCTCACATAGGCCGTGGTTTAGAATGATTGGTGTTCTATATTAATAGAGTTTAAAATTAGGTAACTACAATTTATCACTATGATGGTTTAGTATGTAAAAACAATTTCTATGCTAAATTGATTCAGGCGCCAGGATTTGTAAAAGTTAATATATTAACTTTTAAACTAGTTAATGTGCCATGGGAGCAAATGTTTGTGAAGATTACATTAATGATACAAGATGACACTGGCACAGTGGCAAGGTGACATTCAAATAATTTATACAAGATAACTTGTTAGATAGTAATAAAACTTTTGGGTGATTCCTAATATTTGGTCAATATTAAATTTTCAACACTTAGTCTTCTTGATAAACATAAGGGGATTGAGAGTCTAAACAGTGACTATGGGGGAACAAGGTTGATGAGAGTTGTGGCAATTAGTTTGGTGTGCTTCCAATCTTAAAGACCATGACATATAGTTGATTTATAATGTATCTACCTTCAAGGTCCTTCAGGGTGCACAAGTCATTTGATGTTTGTTAAGATCTAAAAAAGTCTTCTTCCAGATGTGAAGTAGTTTGTCAGTCCTACCATATTCTTGGTTATTGTAATATAACACCAGCTCCCCTATGTAAAAGCAGAATATTGTACATTGATTCTTTTATTCTTTTCCCAATACTTTATTTCTTTTGTCAGTAGGTTGTAGTATGTTTCACTCTGCAACAGTATTATGGTCTCATGTGATTATTTAGATAAAGGTTGGACAAAAATCCTTTTCATGGATACATGATCTAAAATTTTGGCAGTGAAGGCTCTTTCTTGCATAGTAAATATGGCAGCCTCTTCATAGAAATTTGGAATGTTATGCTTTAAAAAATATGGTGGAGGTTAAGAGGAGATTAAACTGGATAGTTTGCCTTTGGTTAATTTCTAAAAATTGCCTTAGGGGTTCCAATTCCCTTTAAATAATTTCATTAGTCTCTAGGTATTATGGCGTAGAGAGGACTCCTTAGACGTCATCAGATTATTTGAAATGGAACAACATGTGAGATGAAGTTAGCTCAATGACCATTTAATAGATTGTACTCTTCTGTATCATTAGATAGTGATCTCCAAGGTAATTTGGCTAGCTTCAAAATGCTGTCTTGGTCGTCTTAGCTTCCACACACTTGTTAAGGTGGACAAATGCTATTATGATATTTGATCTGGACACAACTAGTGGGCAGAAAGTGTAAGTCCTGGGGACCAGCCCCTGCAACTGGATAGGGAGCAACACCCCTTTCGGACAAAAAGGGGTCCAAAGGCCCAAGTGGACCACCTGTCACAGTAGAGCGACTTGGCACATGTGGTAGATGAGCGCTGGGTGACTGCCCTTCCCCCTAAAGACAACCAGGTTTCTCCCCTCCCCTTTCTCAACCCTGGTAAGACTAATAGAGTAGGTCTGCCAGGAGATTATGCAAGCCAGGGGCCATGGGCAGGCCCCTGGGACCCCTCACTAACCAGGAAAAACATGCCAATATTTTGAGGAAATAGCCAGTACTAATGTCGGAGCCCAGTCTGCAACTTCCAAGATGGAGGAGCCAGTCCAGACTGGTTGGGGCCAGAAATCAGATCAGCGCATGATTTGGGTCTTGAACCAGGTTGCAAGCGACTCAGACCAGGTTGCAAATGACCCAGCACAGTGGCCACAGCCCCCCCAACAAATCCGGGAAATCAGAACTTTGTGAATAGGCTGACTCGAATGGTCAGGGCCTAGATTGGTACCATCGACCTGGTTTGGCCCAAAAATTCAGAAAAATCTGCAAAAGTTTTTTTTGATTCTTTGCCAAGATTTTGGACATCCCCGCCCTCCTCCCCACCAGCCAACCAAATCCCATCGCCAATCCCCAATCACCCAATCCTTTGGCACCTCCACTATGCAATTCTCCCCATACTTAAGGCAACTGCCCTGTCAAGGGGCAGTTTTTGGTTCTTCTCTAATTTTCCCGCACTTTGTGCCAAATAAAACTCAAATACCCCAAACACCTTGCCGCGGCCTCCATCTGTTTATTTTTTTCCAAAATTCCGCTGATTGATCTGGCAAAGCATGCCATTATTCAGATAATCATCCTGATTTTTGCTGACTGGGTCATCCAGTCGCTCAACCCTGCCACACGGCGGTGGATAGTATCTGCCATAAACCATCTCACCCCTGATGACAAAGTCATTTCTCTGTCCATTTTTGCATATCCATTTAATGCAAATCCATCCATTCACTTTGTCACTGGGATTTCTGAGACTTCTCCCTATTGGAGAAGTGCCAGGGCGCCCCAGCCCCAGTGCTCACAAACTTGGCCCCCATACCTGGCTCATCTGCCACTGGCCCCACCCGCCTGAGACCCTGAAGCACCCCACCCAAGGGGAGCTCGGCCCAAACACTCACCGTGGGTCCATTTCCCTCTCCACCCACAACCCTGTTCATGTGGTGGCCCCTGTGCTGCCCCTCACTGGCACGCAAACTCTCCAGTTTGAAGCCAAAGGCCAGCAACCATGAACCCTGGAGGAGTTGACATCCTCCCCACCTCTCCCACCCTTGGGGGTTGCCCCCTCAAGACTTGCGGTTGCCCCCATTGCAACCATCTGGTTTGCCTTGGGGGCCTTTGGTATGTTAATGAACCTTTACTTTCCTCACGTCCCCAATAGATCTCCCCTACTTCGAGTTGCTCGGACTGCTGTGCCTTTGGCATTCTGGGCTCTCCACTGGGTGCTCACACACCCAGACTGGGAGCCCAGTATAATTCTTATTAGCCGCATCCATGACAGAAAGCCTACCCTTATTATTGACACATTGTGTAAAGTCAAAGTTGAGTTTGCTCAGTGGTATGAGGTGACCTTTTGGTGTGTGTCTTCTTCTTAACATTTCTTACAGAAGGTAATAGCCTTATGGATGTTGACGTTCAGGAAATCCCAGTAAATTTGATTTAATTGCTTTTTATATCACTTTAAACATTGCATACCATGTCGCCTAGTGTGTAGTACTAATTTGATCTGTTTATTCCATTGGTCTTAGTGCAAATAATTTGAATTGTTCATTGTTTTAAAGAGCTTCATAAATTTATAGAAATAAACTTGATTAGTTTCTTCAATGTGAGTTGCACTCCTTCTGGCTCGTTCTCATACTGCAGGATTATTATTTTAACATAAAAGCTGTCCTCCATATTGGCATCCAATGCCACCATAGCATTTAGTTCATTCCGTATGCCTTTTGGTGTTTCAATCCAAGGGGTGATGTATACTAAGATTGTAGGATTCTAATTTCAATGCATAACTTTTCCATCTGACCCTCTGGTTCTTTTTTCTGTTGATATGATAAAAAAATTAATTAGTAAATAGCTAAAAATGCTCTTCTTATAAGAATACATGTAATTGTTTTCAAATGTAAATTATTACTAAACGCTCCTTTTTGGTCACCAAGGAAATCCCATAATTTTTATGTTCAAAATATATCTACTGAAAACCACTGGGTTACTGACCACCTCATTGGCGGCTTGAAATAACACCGCACAATATGGTTAGTGTGTAAATATCTGTTTAGTTGATAAAAGGTATCTTGAAAATTGAGCACATGAGTATCATCACTTTCTGAAGAAAGTTCTTAACTTGTCAAAGGCCAGCTGACAGTTCGCTGTCTGCTCATATTGAGCTCCATTCTTCAAGTAGTAAAAACTAAACTCCTATTTTATTATTTATTAAAAAAACTAAAGGTAGCATACAACATCCTAAGGAAACCTGGATATCTTACTTGCTAGTTGGCCATTTCCTTTTCTTAATTACATTCATTTTAGCTATCTGGGGCTGTATACCACAATTGTCAATGACAAACCCTAAGCATCCATGTTTTATTAAAAAGTATTGCTTTTATCGGTTTTATTTTAGATTACAGCAGCAAGTAGATGTAAGACTTCCTCCAAGTGTTACAGGTGCTTGTTGAATATTCCATAAAGATACTATATCACCTAAGTACACTATGATATATGAAATTTAAAATTTGAAAATATGATGTCCATAGCCCGCTGGATGGTAAAGGAGGCGTTGAAAAAACCTTGGGATATCTGAATAGGCTAGTATAGGCCCTAGGTCTTTGTTTAGAGTATCTTTCATGTTTCTCTTTTGACAGACCAGTTTGGCATTATACCAAAATCTTTTTCCCAGAAATAAGTTTTGTGCGCCTCCCAAGAATGCTAGTGCATATCACTTTAAGGTATATGGTAGGAGTTCTTTTCCTAGTATTTCTAGGCTTTTGATAATTCAAAACTGCATATATATATATATATTATCATCAGGACAAGATAAGCCCAAAGGATCTTATATAGCAATAGCATCTTTTTCAAATAGTTTATTAATATTTTCATTAATGATTTTTAATACATTTAATTTTTTAATGGGTGAAAGGCAAAAGGGTGAGTGGTCTCCCAAGTTGATGCAGTGTAGTACATCTGGGGCATAATACCGTCCAAAATCAACTTTATCAAAAATAATATCTTATATTATAAAATAGTGCCATGGATTGTCCTTTTTTATTTACTTAAATCCCAGTAGACTTTTGTGTGTTATCAAAAAAGATGGCCTTACATTCCTCACTGTTTATCCTGAGTTCATCCATATTGCTGGAAACTGTTGATACTCTGTACCTCTGTAAAAATTTACTCTAGTGTTGATTATTGGTCATCAACCCAGTAACCTTTTTACTGCACAGGTTCAATTTCCTTATGCACTTCATCGCAGTGTATAGAATGTATTAATTGAAAATAGTATGGAGTATATTATCTGTAGTTATGTTTGAACTATCATTCAGCCCAACGCTTCAGCAAGTACTTCTGATTAAATACTCTGTAAGTTGTACTCATAGGGATTTGTTCCCTATATTCCTATCCACCCAATCTTTGTTAAGATACTCCAGTGACAGTCTCTTTCAGCCCAACACACAGTTGGCAGCTATCCCTGATTGTGGTTCCCTTTGTCTCTAAATCCCACTCGGATCTCTACTCTTCTCTCTGAGAGTCTTCCAATTATTGCCTTCTGCAATAATATCCTTGAGATGGAACGTCACAATGGAAGCTGATAGTCTAACTATACACCAAATCAACAATACTATTGTAGCTAATAATGTTTTATAAATGATGGTTCTTAATGTGTTTTTTATTATATTAAATCCCAAGGAAAAATTTAGTAGGAGATTTGGCTGTCTAACCCTCAGTTGACACCTCTTTGATGAAATAGCAGCCGTTGCCATTAAATCACCCTTCCTCATCTTGGCAGTGATGGTATTCCCCATCCTGGCTAGGATTCCGTCATTGGACATCATTGAGACCTCAAACAGAAAGAGTCAGAAAACATGTCCCTAACATTTTCCTCTTGATCCAAGCAAACCTACCATAATTGGCTAGCGACCTGCTTAGGTAATGGGACTTATTACTCATTATGGCAGGTCACTTCACCAACTGATTGACTCACTAGTTGCAGGTGGCATCACTCGCCCCGTAACTCACTATTCATTCCTAATCAGTCAGTGATGAAACCTGACCGATCCCAATCAGTACACCTGATAGTTAATCACTATCAGATGCCCCTATTTCATTGGCAACTCCGCCTGATGAGATATTAGGTATTCATCCAGGTCAATTCCCAATGAATACGACCAAATGAATATCTCAAAAATCCCTGAACATAGTTCCTCCGAAACTTGGGCCAACCAATTTCCAATTCACTTCGCCTTAGGGAATTTTCCCTAGCAATACCTGATAATCTAGCAGGCTGGGAATATGGGAAAAAATACCAACACATCCCCCTCTTGCCTAGAATTCCAGCGAGAAAAGGACTGGGGCATGAGAACACTGCTTCAGACACCTGGTTGAATATCTCATTAGTTCAAGTGGAGTACACTCATTAATACTCAACGCTGCTCGGAACAACCTTCAGCATACAGCTTTTTTCCTCTTCCTCCTTGCTACCACCTTCTCAGAGCGCGTTCCCCAGGACCTTCTGTCATGCCAGGCTGATCAATTTACTCATGACAATATTAGTCCCATGATCCAGTTTTCCCCCCATCAGGGTATATGACCCTCTGTCATATTCAGGATTCTTGTTCCGGCGTCCTTGACTTCCTGATTTTCTCCTCATCCTAGACAGAAGACTATTGCCTTTGATGTTTGTTTTGTGGCTTTATTAATAGTACTTAATTCTATTCACCCTCGTTATTTCGCTCATAACCTCTTGGCTGTAAGTCATTCTTAATTCTTTCCTTGGAAAGCTTATCTCATTAATTTGATATTAATTTCTTCAAAATTGGAGCCTAATGGATTATAGAGTGCATAATGTCAACTTCTATATAAGTCCAACATTCCCCCTCTTGTCCAGCTCATATGTCAAATTCCAATTCACGCTACCAGCAGCTCCTCAACAGTCTGTCTGATCCAGACCTCCGTTTCTTCCAGCAGATGAGTTGGGATTCTCAACGGAACCTCTTCTATGGTCCTTCCAGGACTCATACGCCTAGTCTACCACAAGTGGCTAGCCCTTCCGTCAAATTACCAGAAACAGTAACTAATGCCTCCAAAACCAGGCTGGCCATAATTTTGAGCAACTCTCAGCCGACTCTTCCCTTGAAGTCGATTCCAGAGTTGGACTTTGAAACCCTCCTGAATTTGGCTCCTTTTGCTGATGCTCTGAACATCATCATAGATGCTCTGGAGATTATGACAGTTGCTCTGAATTGTTCGTTCCTGGCTGGGTCATATTTGCTTCCAGAATTCCTCTTCCAACTCATTCAATTCTACAAACCCGCTGTACTAGTTTCTGAGCTCTCAATTGATAACAGCGTACACTTTGAGCTCCCCTACACAGAACTCCAGGCCCAAGTCACTGAGGCTTTGACATTAGCGCTGAATCCCACTAATCTTGACAACCTTCTGGGTTGGGATACTGCCACTTATGCTCATCACTTTGCTGGCCAAGTTCTTTGAATTTGGGTGATGAAGCTTCCAGCCTCACCTGGTTTTCACCGGTCATTCAGCTTTAGCTTCCGTGAATCCCATAGTCGCAGTTTTCAGGATGCAATCTGCTCTCTGCACAACTACCTCTTCTCTGGAGCTTCCCATTGGTATCTTCTGCTGATGGCATTGATAGGGGGCATGATTCAGCAACCCTTGTCGAGTATTCCTTCTTTGCTGCTGGCTCATATGTCCAGTGTCCTTAATGAATCCCATCGGCAGGCGCTCAAGACAAATCTTCTGGCTCTGGTGCTGTATTGGTATTACTTGGGGTTATTCGCCGATTGCCTCTTTCTTTATTGCTATCTTCCTCCCCACTCCCAGGTTTTGCAATTGGCATCTTTTGACATTTCAATTTCCCTTCCCCTAGTCACTTTTTCTCAGGGTGCGGCGTCCACTCAATGATCATGGTTTTGTGTAGGTCTCACCCTTGCAAGCATCCAATGCATATCGATATTGATGGGCTATTTATTCCTACTGCGATCCATCCTCCCTCCCCAAGAGGTTACATAGGCGGAATCATCCCCATACTGAGGATGATCAATAAAAATAAAAATCCTAAAATATCATCTTTTTTATCTATGCATTTTAACCTCTCTTTTTTCCCATATTTTTTATCAATTTTTTTGCCTTTATTCTTCTTTTTTTCCATGGGACTTGACCTTGTTTCAGTTCAGAGGTCCATCTTTTCCCCCAAAATGGGTCCTGGGTACTTAAACCTACCATTTTTCCATGGTTCAGAGGTCCTTTTTCGGACTTAACCATCTATATTGGTTCAGAGGTCCTTTTTTTTGGACTTGACCTAATCATCAAGACATGACCAACTTAATGGTTCATCAGTCCTTCAGGAACTCTTTTATTTTTTTACTCAATCCAACGCTTTAGATACTTAGTGTGGACTCAATTTACAATTCTTCCATCCAAGAGATTCTTGATAGAGTAAGCATCAGTCTCTGTCTTGGTGATTACTTCAAATGGACCTGACCACAACGCATCTAATTTGTTTCTTCATCCAAAACCATGCACATCACAATAGCTGACTATTTTCCTAGTTGATATTCTTCTGATATCAGTTGATTTTTGTCATCCGTCGATTTTGCTTGTATCCTTTTCTTCAAGGTTGTATCAAATGATTAAAATTGCATATCAATCAGGATACTTGTCATTTGGTTCAAGTATTGATTGGTACTCTTCCCCGACATAGGTTCTGTAACAAAAATAATATTGGCGGCAACGCGGCCTTTCTTCCATATAGTAATTCAAATGGCATCTTTCCCATTGCTGTATGATGACTAATGTTGTAGGCGAACGTCACTGAACTCAGGTGCATTCCCCACGTGGAAGTTCTCCCTGCAACTAGCTTCCTCAGCGTCGCAGCCAGCATCTCATTGACCCATTCTATCAGTCCATTAATCTCTGGCCGGTATGGTACTGACACGACTCTTCAGGTCACCATTATCTCATTTAGCCTTGGGATCACATGAGACATGAATTTGGTCCTATTGTCACTCAATAGGACTTGAGGACATCCATGCTGTTATACTACTTGATACAGGATTAATCTCGCAGTACTGGTAGCATCAACTCTGGTTAGGGCCTTCTTTTTAACCCATCTTTTCAGATGGTTAATGGCTACTATGATGTACTTGACTCCCTCTGTGCTCATCGCCAGTGGTCCCATCATGTCAATGGACACCATGTGCCAGGCGAGTCCATGTCGGACCAGTCAGTATCCAGTTGTGTTCTTGTGTGGTTTGTCCAGCTGGCACTCCACGCAACAATTCCAGATTATCCACAATATCATAGTTGATCAATTTCCAGTAATATTACTGGCAAATATGGTCAATTGTTTTTCTCAGGCCTCCGTGCCTGACAACCTTGTGAGCCACTTGTACTATTGCTGCTCTTTATGATGGTTTAAGGAATAATAGCCACTTACCATTGATTGTCTTGAATACTTGTCCATCCATAGTCCTGGTGTTTTCCATCCCTTTTTTGAAGTGCACCTTGGGTTTCTCAAGTTCATTCTTGATTCTTCCTTTGACCATTCTCTGGAATATCTCATCCGCCTGCGGGTATACCAACTGGACTATTGGCAACTGCAATAAGCCATCCACATTCTGATGAGAAGCCCCCACTCGGTGGACTATCTCATAATTGTAAGCCTGAAGCTTAAGTGCTTATCGGTCCAGTCATCCTTGCAGTTCTCTTAGATTATGCAGCCAATGCAGCAAAGAGTGGTCCTCCACCACCTTAAAGTGCATTCCGTGGACATACACCTGAGACTGTTTGCAAGAATATATGACTGCAAGGCATTCCCTTTCAGTCACATTGTGGTTCCTCTCAGCGGCTAGAGTGTCCAGCTCACATACGCCACTGGATGCTTGTCCCCAAGTTCATCTACTTGGCTCAGTATGGTGCTGATCACCGTCAAAGAAGCATCATTTGAATGATAAACTTCCAATCAAAATTTGGATATTTCAGAATTGGCAAATATATAAAATACCGGCGCAACTCATCAAAGGAGTCCTGGACCTCTTCATTCCATATGAATCCTTTTTTAGATCCTTTAATAAATGGAATAATGGCTCAGCTATTTGGGCGAAGTCCCAAATATTCTCTCTGTAGTATCTGACCATCCAAGGAACACTTGGATGTCTTGGACACTCTTTAGTACAGCCATACACTCTATAGCTGCTATCTTCTGGGTTTGCGGCTGCAATCCACTTAAGTTGATTACAAATCCCAGGTATTACAATTCTTTCTTGAAGAAGTGACACTTCCTTGGCTTGATCTTCAGGTTAGCTGTGGACAGTCTCTTGAAAATTCTTCCAAGTGGTGCAGGTGATCAGTAAACGTCCTACTGAACACATTGATATTGTCCAGATATACCAGGATGCACAACAACTTCAGGTTGCTTAATATCGCGTCCATGGCCCTCTGTAACGTCGCAGGCGCATTACAGAGAACCTGGGGCATCCTCGTCAGCTGGTATAACCTCTACGTGGTTTTAATCACACATTTTTCTTAGTCTTCTTCTGGCAAGTTGATCTGCCAATATCCCAAGATCAGTTCCATTCTGGAGAAATACTTCACTTCTCCTAATCAATACAGCGCATTGTCAATCCTTGGTAGGGGATATGAATCCTTCTTCGTTATTTTGTTCAGCCTCTGGTAGTCAATCACCACCTAGTTCGATCCATCCTTCTTCTTCATGATCAAATTGGACTCACCCAGGGACTTGACGATGGAACTAGATGTCCATGCTTCACTAGTTTTCTGATCTCATCCTTCACAACCACTTCAGTGGCTTTTAATCTTCAGATCAGTCTCATCCTTATTAGTAGAATTTCCCCAGTGTCAACCTTGTGTATTACATCTTGTGAGCATCCCATATTGTGGTCGTCTTAAGCAAACACTTCCCAATATTCCTCAAATAATTCGAGCACCTCCTCCTTCTGGCCTTCTGGAAGATCAGCGAGCTGCTCCCAATCAACCAATCAGTTGATGCTTTTGGTTACCCCAGCCAGTAATCCCATTTCATTGAGAGACCCAAAATTGTGGAAACGTCTCAATTCAGCTGTCAGGATCAAATTAATAAAAGTGTTGTTATAATTCTCTCTTAATCTTCATAAGTTTTCGCTCAAATTCGCCATGAGAACTCTTATTTCTCCATGGCCCAGCATTATCATCCCGGGGGCCACCCATGGCTCCACTATGGACTTCTTCCAGAGGCTTTCGACTTCTCCATACAACAGCTCTGGAATCTCAAAATTCATCCAGGTGTTGACTCTTATCTGCTATCCGGCCAGTATGGTTCTTTCCTTCTTGATCCTTAGTGGAATTCCACAGTTTTCTAGGATTTCCGCCAGCATCTCTCATCGCCTCCTACCAACTAATTGATATTGAATCCGTACAATGCCATCATTGTATATCAGATTAATGAAGTTGCTTCTCCAATTCAACAGAGCTTCACCATCCTTCTGGTATACCAATGGTAACATCTGACCCAGGATGGTCAACATATTATCCTTGAAGTTACATTTAACTCCGTACATCCATAGTAACTCCTTTCTGATCAGGATATTTTAGTTTTGGTTCACCAAAACTATCGATGGCACAGATACCACCAATGACCCAAATCTTAGTGGCAGCACTATACGCTCCACAGGAAATGGTGGTGTTCAGCCCAGCTGTTCCATATTCTCTCTTATGTTCCAATTCTGGCGAGATCTTCATCCTCTTCACCAGCTTGGTTGACACAATATTGATGGGTGCTCCACTGTTGACAATCACCCTCACCCTTACTCAAATCACCTGAATATCTATATACGTACACTTAGAGCTTTGTAATATATAGTATTTACTGAGTGAAACGCGGCGTTATTAGCCAAATCTAAGGTATGATTAATCTGCGCCAATAATTCAGGAAATGATTCTTTTTTGCGCCTAGGGGATTGTCAGATTGGCCTCATTTAAATGGACGTCTGATAACTCTACAGGATCCTTGGCAGTTTGAATCTTCACCACCAGTTGTCAGGCATATGGCCAGGCAACTTATTAATTATCTCAGGGTTGATCTTCTTCACTTCAGCTCTGGTCACGGCGTTTACATCCATGTTGACAACTTGGTATAACTGATCCTGCTCATTGTCTACAAAAAGATTGCTAATGTCTATTTCTTCATTAATGATATCAGGAGGAACAGTTTTTTTCGCCGCTTAAGACTTTTCTTGTCTATGCAGTGGGCCCTTTTCCTGGTTCTTTGGTGGCTGCTGTCTCCTTGGTCTGGACCACGTTAATCTGATCCTTCATCTTTTTACAGTGTGCGGTGAAATGTCCTTTCTGCTACACTGAAAGCAGACCTTCTCTTTCTTGCTTAACCATCTAAATTCCTCGGGCTTATTTCCTGGAACGGTTCAGTTGGCAGCCTCCTTTGCTCCTTCATTTCCCTTAATGAGATTTGGATTTCATACCAGATTGGACTTGAAGCTTTTATTCAGGGCATAGAACGTTGCTCCCAAAATCTTCAGGTTTTCTACCATTTGTGAGATAGTTATCTCCATCACAAACATAGAAGACATCATTCGATGCAAATTGCAATAGGGCCAAAAGGCCACTTGCAAAGCGATTCTAGCATCAAAGTCATCTAACACTTTTGCTCCAGCAAGGATCTGTGACTCCTGGTAAAATCAATCCGCGAAGCTAGCAAGAGACTCATCTTTATGTAATTGAATACCCATAAATTCTTGCTTGCATTTTGACATGCAGATTGGACTCCTGAACTTTTTCATTATGTCCGCTTTTTCTTTGGCATATGACCTGCTGTCCTCCTCCAAGTGGGGTAACACTAGGTTCTGGAAGTCAGTATCGAGGCAGTTCATGACCATCAACACCTTTTGATGGTCCCCATATCCATTCATAGTCATGTCGAACAGTCAGAAAAACGCTGGGGCATTATCCCAATGGAATGTTGGCAATTTTGGTGTTGCTCTAAATTCCTCTGAGTCATTTTGGGCTGATTCTCTTGGTTCAGCTACTCATCTAACTTGTGGAGTAACTTTGGGAATCATCTATGAAATGGCATTAAAGGCGGGCAGCATATTTCTTGGGGTATTTGACTTCCCAAGTATTGTGCAAGGACTTCTCTCTTTGACATCGCTGGCCATATTGGGCTCACAAGCACATCTGTGAGCTTTAAAGTCCTAAACTTCTTTTATCAATTTCTTTATATCCGCACCAAACATTCTTAAACAAATGCAATCCACTTCTTGCTCCATTTTCAGGAACAAGACCTCTCGCATGAGGTCTCCTTCTTTCTTCTTCAACAAGTTTACTTTGCCGAGTAACTCATTTCCAAAGTTGGCTACATTGTCCACTCCTTCCTTTACCTTGGTGACTCATTCTTTCAAGGCCGCGAACTCCCAATGGTCCGCTGAGTTTAAGGCATTCTAATTCACAGTGGCGATCTCAGTCCACAGCTTGCGCATTTCTTCTTTATACAACATTATGATAGATTCTTTACTCATCTATCCGCGTAGTGAGCACCAACAGGTAAAAATTTACTCTTGTATTGATTATCAGTCGTCAACCCAGTAACCTTTTTACTGAACTGGTTTGATTTCCTCGTGCACTTTGTTGCATTGTATAGAATGTATTAATTGATAATAGTATGAATAGTATTATCCATAGTTGACCAACGCCTGGCACTGTCTGAGAAGGACCTATAGGACGGCGGACCGCTCCAACTTCCTCCACACAACCTGCGCAGTATGTGGAGGGGAGGCTCACTACATCACCGCCTAGAAACATGCCCCCCATTCAAAGCCATATGGAAGGATTTTGCGCGCCTGCTTAAGATCCAAAAGAGCAGAAATTTTCTATATCAAAGAGCCTCCTCACACTCCATGTCGAGTCACCAATCCCATCTACCCTCCATTCCTTAATGATACCCATTGCAATGTGGACAATCCGCACCATTGCCTTAGATGCGTTCAGGGGCACAGTCCCAACAATTCATGAGGTTATCAACAGGTTCCACGTCCACTTATTGGAGCACTTCAAAGCCTGGCTCTATGGATATATGAGGCCAAGGTAACAGGCGCTCATAGAATCATGGTTCCCACTCTGGTTCCTACACACAGACCCCTTCCTTCACACCTGCTCCATAGCGGGGGAACCCCCTCAGAGTAGTGCACCAACCCCCATACCTGGCATTCCCGCTGGCAACAGGGGTAACTTGAGTACCCTGGGGTGCCCAATTTTATCTTTCTTCACTTTACAAACATATTCGGTAATGTCCATCCCCTGGTCAGCTTGCCTTAATAAAATAAAACTAAGATCCATAGTTGATTTTGAACTATTATTTGGCCCAATACTTTGGCCAGTACTTCCAATTAAATACTCTGTAAGTTGTACTCATAGGGATTTGTTCCCTATATTCCTATCCACCCAATCTTTGTTAAGATACCCCGGTGACAGTCTCTTTCAGCCCAACACACAGTTGGCAGCTATCCCTGATTATGGTTCCCTTTGTCTCTTAATCCCACTCGGATCTCTACTCTTCTCTCTGAGAGTCTTCCAATTATTGCCTTCTGCAATAATATCCTTGAGATGGAACGTCACAATGGAAGCTGGTAGTCTAACTATACACCAAATCAACAATATTACTGTAGCTAATAATGTTTTATAAATGATGGTTTTAAATGTGTTTTTTATTATATTAAATCCCAAGGAAAAATTTAGTAGGGGATTTGGCTGTCTAACCCTCAGTTGACACCTCTTTGATGAATTGGCAGCTGTTGCCATTGAATCACCCATCCTCATCTCAGCAGCAATGGTCTTCCCCATCCTGGCTAGATTCCATCACTAGACATCATTGAGACCTCAAACAGAAAGAGTCAGAAAACATGTCCCTAACATTTTCCTCTTGATCCAAGCAAACCTACAATAATTGGCTAGCGACCTTCTTAGGTAATGGAAATTATTACTCATTATGGCAGGTCACTTCACCAACTGATTGACTCACTAGTTGCAGGTGGCATCACTCGCCTCTCAACTCATTATTTATTCCTGATCAGTCAGTGATGAAACCTGACCAATCTCAATCACTACACCTGATAGTTAATCACTATCAGATGCCACTATCTTGTCGGCCACTCCGCCTGATGAGATATTAGTATTCATCTGGATCAATCCCTGACAGATTTGACCAGGTAGATATCCCAAAATACCCAAAACGTAGTTCCTCCAAAAGTTGGGCCAACCGATTTCTGATTTACTTCGCCTTAGGGAATTTTCCCTAGCGACACCAGGTAATCTAGCAGGCTGGGAATATGGTCAAAAATCCCAACAACCTCCTCAACAGGAATTAGCTTATAAGGTGGTTATCTGATGTCTCTTTATATGGAGGGGTAGGGGTATAGATTAATTAGTATCATAAATTACTCCATGGTCCAGTATAATAAGTCCCAGACAGTGACAAAATCCATTCTAAATTGTTTTAGTGTAAAATTTCTCATTGTATAGTCCTTGGGGCTCTATTGGATTAATGGTTATTCCCACTATGGTTTTCTTGGCCTTGAATAATGGTTAGACCCCAGATGGACCATAGCAGTAACTCTTTTAATCTAAAATTTCAATTTGTAGATTCTTGATGCACTTGTGTTCTTTATGGTAACTTGTATTAGTATCATCCTTGAGTGCAATGTAGAAAAAAAGATTATATAAGTGTATAGGTAGTTATCTCTCCTTCAGTATTGCATCAGAATGTTCTCTTTAAGTTTACTTCAAGAAATTTTTGAAGAAAGTCTTGATTTTATATTTACTCATAGAATGAAGTCCCAATGAGAATATTGTATTTTAAATTTTAGTTAGATAGAAAACCCATAAGCACACTACCAAAATACCTAATTGCAACATTAGTGCGTTGTATTCATATAGCGAGGAAGTTAATTGCCCATGTTTGTGTATTGTATAATTTATTTTCAGAGTGATCACAAATTTTTTCCTAATTTTATAAGACCATGGTAAGCTTGTTATTTGTTCTATACTAAACCTAAAACTTTAAACTTTTTTATTATAGTATCTATGTAAGTATATATAGAATAGTAATTAACAGTTGAATTACTAAGTGAATGTGAGAAACCAGCTTAATTATGCTCGCTGATGTGTTCCGCCAGCTGGTTTCCACAAATATTTTGAATAAAAAATAAAAAATTGAATAAAAGCGCTAGTTAAACATTGGGTTTTATATTTTTTATTAAGTGCACAATAAGGGAAAAAACAGTGCTCCTCGACCTCCAATTATCCAGTATTTAAGTAATTTCAAAGGTCGAGGGGAGATTGGGAATATGTTTGGTATAGCCTGCACAAGTCCAAATTAGAAAAATTCAGGAATAATGTATCATAATTTGGGAACTCGCATCAGGGCAGCAGAGCGAAGGAAGAGGAATTATGATTGGCCCAAATGTACCCATGAGGTAACGGTTTTATATACTTGAGCCAATCACCACCTGAGAAATTTCTTGCACCTTGGGGTCCCCGCCAAGCCTATAAAAGGAGGGGTCCCCGCGCAAGTGCGTTGAAGGACTTTGTTGGGGTCAGGGGAGTGCCTTCTGTTGATTCCCCTGAGGTCCATGGTGATGTTGGAGAAATCCAACCTGCTGATTTTACTAGTGCCCATACAGGTTTCAAACTGACAATTCCCCAATTAATGAGGTTCCACCAAGAATTGGCCAGGGCCTTTTGGCTGATTTTATTGACTTCCTTATTTTCATTATTACTAAACAAATTCTTAACCACATCGGAAATTTGCAAAAGGCTGACATTTCCCCTCTTTGGCTGAATTCAACCTTTAACATTCTTACTTCTCAGCTGGGAGGGCAAATGTATGACATCACCCCCTTCAAGAATGTTGGGGGAGAATAAGGTCGGAGGAAATGGCCATGTACATGATTAATGGTTATACCAGTAGCTAGATTATTGATAGAATACTCATTTCCTCTCTTGTAGATAATAGTAAAAGGACCCTCCCAGATTGTTCCAAGCTTACCGCTTCTAGGGGTGATGCGGTTATGGTAGTACAAAACCATGTCAGAAACTTGGAAAGTAGGAAAGCGGGTATGGGACTCATTTGCAGCCTGCCCTTCTTTTGTTACTGTTTTGGCTAAATTGGTCATAGCTTCCTCAGAATGGAAACCAGAGTTCCATTTGCTTTCTCCACAGTCCCATTGGTGGAGGGGCTATATAGAGTGGAGAAAAGTTGTTGGGACCCCATGGAGGTGGCCAGGATTTTTACTACTCTGGAGGTGAAGTTTTTTCCATTATCACAGAGTAAGACTTGAGGACAGCCATGTTGATAGAAAATATTTTGATGTAGGAAGGTGGCTGTGGCCTTGGCGATTTGAGCAGGAAGAGCTACGGCTTCCACCCACTTTGTGAAATGGTCAATGGCTACTAGGATAAATTGGTTGCCACTAGTAGTCTGAGGGAGGGGACCTATTACATATAGACTAATGTGTGGAATGGTTGCAGAGGGGTAGTAGGTTGATACTGGTATCTATTCTTGAAACCTGATTAATTTTTACATGCAAGGCAAGCTTTCAAGACGTCAACAATAGCCTCCATCATTCCATCTATTAGTATTGGTCCTTGATCCATTCATAAGTTTTATTGGCCCCTCCATGACCTAGAGTGGAGTGGGCTTCTAGGATAGCAGGTACACGCTTTGAAGGCCGAAGGTAAGGCAGCCATTTTGTTCCCACCTGCTTATACAATTTTCCATTCTCCAATTTGGTGTTATGGGAGTGACAGGTTAAAATTTTCTGTACTGGCTCATCCTCATCTTCTCAGTCATTTGGGGTCATAAAGAGATCATGTAGTCTCTCCGCCTCACTGTTATCCAAGTGAAGGACTGGTAGCTGAGTCAACCAATCAACATTCAAGTGATGGGTTCCAGCACGATGTTCGATCTTCATATCATAAGGCTGAAGATTTAGAGCCCAGCGAGCTAGCCAACCAGTAGGATCCTTCATGTTCTGTAACCACTTTAGGGATGCGTGGTCAGTGACTACAGTGAAAGTGGTTCCATAGAGAAAAGGGCGGTAGTGCATTACAGCCAACAGGACAGCAAGGCACTCCTTCTCAATTACACTATAGTTGCGTTCTGCTTTTGACAGCATATTACTAAAATAGGATATAGGATGATCCACACCGTGTTCATCTAATTGGGCTAAGATGGCCCCAACAGCATAGTCCGAGGTGTCAGTGAACAAGATGAAAGGTTTATTGAAATCAGGTTGCCGCAGAATAGAACATTGCTGAAGTTGTTGCTTCATTGTCTCAAAATCAGATTTTTGTTCAGCACCCCAATACAAAGGGGTATTCTTGGTTAGTTGTCGGACAAGGGGCTCACTGAGTTGAGCGAACTTAGGTATGAACTGATGGTAATACCCCATCATCTTTAGAAATACTTGAATATCCCGTAGACATTTAGGGGCTGGCATCTTTGAGACGGCTTCGACCTTGTCCTGCATGGGTTGAATACCTTCTTAAAAATGGAGTGACCAAGGAAATTGAGTTTCCTTTTATTGAAGGTACACTTTGAGGGCTTCAACTTTATATTAGACTGACGTAGCTGTTGAAACACTCCTTTAAGTGATCAAGATGTTCATTAAAGGTTTTTGAGAACACCGTGATGTCATCAAGATAGACAATGACACAAGTCAACTTAAGGTCCCTTAAGATGTGATCCATTGCACGCTGGAAAGAGGCAGGTGTGCTGCACAACCCTTGAGGTAATCTTGTGGGTTAGAAGAGACCTTCACTTCAAATAAGAGCTCATTTCTCCTGATCTTGAGGAGAAAGGTCCATTTGCCCATACCCACTGTCCAAGTCCATAGCGGAGAAGAAGTTAGAGCCAGAGAATTGGGCCAGGGCGTCATCAATGCGAGGGATAGGATAGCTATCCTTTTTAGCGAGGCTATTCAACCTTCGGTAGTATATGACTATATGATGACCTCCATCTTTTTAATTAGTAAGAGAGGTGAAGACCAAGGTCTTTGAGAAGGAACGAGTAAAACCCGCATCTAATAACTGCTGGAGATCCGTCCTCATTTGTTGCTTCTCCACTTTTGACTTGCAGTAGGGTTTGTACCTAATAGGCCAGGCATCACCCACATCAATGGTTTGGCACCAGCCCTTCATGCGACCATAGTCAGTATTCAATTTAAAGAAAACGTCACTATATTCAAAAAGCAAGGTATGAACTTTCTCCAACTCCTCTGGGGTTAGCTTATCTGAAATATGAACGTGGGGCAAGGTACACACCATGTTATCCATGGGTAAGCCCAAATCTGACATAGAGCCAATGGAGTGGATATGTTCAATGTCTTCTATTTGGAGTAGGAAACTACCAATTTCCTAGTGTTTCCTTATGATCATATTTTCCTGTGAGGTTTCCTAGAAGAAGAGTAATAGGCCTTTGGTTGGCTGGGGCTAAAATCCCAGGCAAAACATGAGGCTCCAAGGGTCTAACACCCTTGATACTTATGAGGTGCAATAAACAGTGATGTGGGATTTGTAGTGTGATTTTAGTGTCAATCACTCTTTGTTCCCCAGGCTTAATCAAGATTTCATCAGCTGCATAAAAAGGGATACCGTCCCCGGCATCCACTGAATCAGGTAGTTTCTTTGTATTGTGACCAGAAGTGGTATATGACAAGGTTATAGCAGAATAAGGATATTCAACCAGGCAAGAGTATTCATGCTTGCGGGGTTCTTTATTGGATAAGACTAAAGGTACTTCGTAGTTGAGTAACAAGAGGACTCCTTGCTTCAGGTTGTTTATTCCTTGATACTCAATCATAAACTAAGTGCCAATGAGCATATCATCTGCGTTATTGTCCAAAGCCACAGCAGGGGCTGATAGGATAAGCTTCCCAATTCGAATGGGAAGGGAAGAGTATGCCCCAATAGCACGGTATTGTTGGGTCCAGCGGTTCCAAAATCTTGAGTGTACTCCAAATCAGGTGCTAACTTTATCTTATTGATAAGCTTAGTGAAAACCCGTTGACTGGAGAGCCAGTTTCCAGGATAGCCAGTATTCAGACCTTTTGAATGACCACTTCAACTTTGGTGAGCATTCCCCCAAAAGTTAGGCGATAAAGCTAAAACCTCCTTGAAATGGAAGGTGGAAGTTAATTTCTTAGCAGCATCAGGGTATTTATCCATGATGGACTTTAGGTTATGAACCCGTTGAAGGGGACGTAGCAGGCCAGCTAAAAATTGTTCACCCTCGCTGTCAGTGTCAATGATTTTTGTACATCCTAGAACTTGGCTGAGGTAAGTTTCCTCAGGTATGGTAGACTCATCTGCTCCTCCAGCGTTCAAATGATCACAAACTTCTTCTTCCGCGGGGGCTTCCAATATATAGTAACTAACATCATCATAACCCCCTCAGCTTCCTCCACAAGAGTATTCATAACAACAGGTAAGGCAGCGATGGAGGTAGATGAGACTACCACAGAAGATTGGGTAGCTGTAGAGTGTGCATTTACCAGCTTAGCTGGAGAGGTAGGCACAGCAGTTTTGGTGAGCTTGTGCGGCTGTATGGTTGTTACAGCCTTAAAAGGCGTTAGGTCCTTAGAAGAAGTGATAACCTTTTTAAGTCATACTGATGGAGAAGGTTTTGTAGGGAGGATAGGCACAGGTGAAGGCACTCCCAACTGCTCAACAAGTGGTAGCTCCCCAATGTTGGGAGCTGAAGATTATAATACTTGGAATTCAGCTAGTTCAAACAAAGCCTCTTTTATGTCACGGAGATTTTTAAAGTGGCGCTTCACTGAGATGATGTATCTGGCTAGAGAGGATCGAGAAGCTAGCCCAGTTAACAGGGCGGCGATGACATCATAAAAGGTAAGCATGTTAGAGGTGGTCAACCTTTTTTCAGCGAGGTAAAAGCGTTCAGCAAAGGCAATGGTTGATTCACCTTCAAACATACTAAGGCGCATACAGGACAGTTTTTCCCTTGAAGACTCTGTTGTGATCCAAATTCATCCATAAGAGCCTCTTTCACCTCTGCCCAAGTATATGAAGGGTTCAGATTAGGGATGATCATCTCTTGTGCTATATGACTCAAACAAGGTAGGATGTGACGAACTTTTTGCTTGTCTGTGGTGCCATCCATAGCAGCTTCATAAACGTAAAGGAAAGTAGCAATGCTTCCTTCTCCAGGGATGAACTTTTCTTTGAGAGGGAGTTTGTAAGGACGCTGTTCAAGCTCCTTAAGGCGGGATAAAGCATCTTTAAGTTACTTTCCAAGAGCAACGACTTTTGGTATACAGGGGTCCCCTGTAGTGAGCACCATTTTGTGGGAAACCAGCTTAATTATGCTTGGTGGTGCATTCCGCAAGCTATTTTCCACAAATATTTTAAATAAAATTAAGACTTGAATAAAAGGCGCTAGTAAAAAATTGTGTTTTATAATTTTTTATTGAGTGCACAATAAAGGAAAAAACAGTGCTCCTCGACCTCCAATTATCCAGTATTTAAGTAATTTCAAAGGTCGAGGGAAATTGGGAATATGTTTGGTATAGCCTGCACAAGTCTAGATTAGGAAATATTCAGGAATAATGTATCATAATTTGGGAACTCACATCATAGCAGTGGAGTGAAGGAAGATGAATTCTGATTGGTCCAAACATACCCATGAGGTAACGTTTTTATAAACTTGAGCCAATCACCGCCTGAAAAATTTCTTGCATTTTGGGGGACCCCGGCAAGCCTATAAAAGGGGGGTCCCCATGCAGGTGCATTGAAGGACTTTGTTGGGGTCAGGAGAGTGCCTTCCATTGATTCCCCTGAGTTTGTGGTGAGGTTGGTGAAATATAACCTGCTGATTTTACTAGTGCCCATACATATTATAAAATTGACAATTCCCCAATTAATGAGGTTCCACCAAGAATTGGCCAGGGTCTTTTGGCTGATTTTCTCAACTTCCTTATTTTCATTTTTGCTAAACAAATTCTTAACCACATCAGAAAATTGCAAAAGGCTGACATTTCCCCTCTTTGGCTGAATTCGACCTTCAACATTCTTATTTCTCAGCTGGGAGGGCAAATGTCCAAAAGTGAACATTGAATGTATCATATAAGTCCTGTGGAGCAGACCCTCTGCCTAAAAAAGTAGGAATTTATACATAGAACCAAGAAGGGTCCTAAGAAGGCTTTATCCCCTTCATCGCCAAGGGTGCTTTATCCTTGCGGCAGATGAGCGGTAGGCACTGACTAGCCTCTGAAGGTTTCCACATGTTGATCTTTCCTGCCACCAAAGAGTATGTGTGCAAGATCAAGGGGCTTTGCAGGGAGGTGGTGGCCAAAGGTCCCCACCATCATGTAATTTTTCACCCCCCTCAGTGTCCCATTATACAAAAAAACAGTTCAAGTTTCCTAGGGGTCAGAGGCTGTTATCAAACACAAACAAAACAAAGGTTTTCATAATTTAGTTTGGAGGCCATTTTCGCACTTTCTGACTTAGGTGGTGGAATGGCAAGCAAGCCTAAACAATTTTGGGCGTATCAGATACTTTAAATTTAATTTGGATTGGCCTTACTGTCCATACCCATGGGTGATCCCACAGAATAGACTGTTAAATTCTTGGCCACGTTTAGGACGCAAAAAATAGTAAAAAAATTTAGTAATCCAAATGGAGGACAGTGTGAACTGCCTGCAATCTTAATATTTTGCTTTATTAAATTTTCGTAGTATGTTAAATCTGCTGGATCTTCTCTGCATTGTAAATTGGGACTCCTAATGCACACCCTCCTTATTTCCCATTGCGTTTTATAAGGCAGCAGTCCCCTATAGGTCCTGCTGTCGTTCCATCTTTATTTTAATTTTTTCCTTAACTTATAAATAAAAAAATTGATTAAATAAAATTTTCCAAATTAAGAGGTTTGCAGTGATAACTATCAGTTGTGTTTCCAATTCTGGGATGATTTGGCTAGCACTGGCATCTTCCCTACTTACTCTCTACCAAATTTTGTGGATGGCTCTACCAGCGGTATTCTGTCTGTTGCTGTGGGTAATAAATCATCCTGAGTGGCAGTGTAGTCTTAATCTTATCAGCAAGCTCCACAAAACGCATACATATTGTAGTATACTACCTTATCACCTTTCTTCAAATTATGTGCCGTTCCTTAGTGCATATGATTTTTGCTTTCTGATTAGTTTTTAAGTTAGATGAATCCATAATCTTCGGTTTTAATCTTGATACTTGCCCTGATTAGTTGATCAAAATACCTAATCTGATCAGATCTTTCCTCATCCCTCTATGATATAAGGCAACAAGGGAGGTAAGGTGGGCTGTTGACCATAAATGCAATTGGATGGGTGAGAATCCAGTGAACTATGATAGTTAATAGTGTAGGCAAATATTGTAAGTCTGACTTAGAGGGTCCATTACAGTATATAAGTGGTAACAAACTTGTGTAAAATTTGTTCTAAAGTTCCATTGACACTTTAACAATCCCATTACTCTATGTATGATAATGGGCAGCTGCAAACCCTTTAATATCCATACGCTCATTTAGTTTAGTACTATCCTTTATATGAAATTGATTAAATATTTCATTAAGATGATATGTGGGCACCCTTGCCTATGGATAGTGTTATAAAGTGAATTTAGCAATAGTAACTATCTAATATTGCAAGTGGTTTTAGACTAACCCACTTAATCAAAGTGTTGATGGCCAAAATTTTGTCTTAGTATTTTAAGTTGCTGGCATCAAGGGTCTAATAATATGTATTGAGATTATATGCCGAGCTAATTGGGATAAACTAATTGATGGGTCGTGACAGCTTAAAAGGACTGTTGCAAGTGACATCTTTAACACTTCAATAAAATCTCCTTAATATAAACCTCATGAACACCCAGTAATAGTTCTGGTGATCTTGCTTCAGAGTCTTATTCAGTCCACCATGGTCAACAATATGATGGACTTGCACTATTAATTGGAACTTTGACGGGGTTGGATACAAGCATCTTAGACCATCACTCATGATTTTTAGAGTATATAGTTTTAAATTTACAAGTTATAATGATAGGTTTAATGTGTGCCTGATGGTAGGTTGCTCATCGTCATATTTGGGAGCTTTTTTAGAAATAGTGGTGCCCAACCCAAAAAAGGAGCCGCAACGCATCTTTAATTTGAAAATGTACTAAACAAGAGGATTATCTTAAAATAATAAATTCCAATATGGCACTCACTAACAGCTTAGGAAGCCATATCATATGGTAAGAATCTTTGGGAAACTTTGTCCGGCGCCCGCTTTATCTGGCAGACCATAGCAGGCAACATAGAGGTTGGGGTATTAGCGGCATGTGGCATGTGACACAGTGAGGTATAATTGTGGGTTTTCTTAATTAATAAGGCCGGGTTTATCCATTGCATCAACGCATTGAGCAAGTTGATGCTCCATATTTGTTATCCTTAATCTTTTTAAACTGTTAGTCCACAGAAGGGTACTGTCAGTATTTGATATGATAAACAAGCTGAAATCCCTTCTTTAATTAAGCCTTGACAGATAACTCTCAAACCAGCGCAAACAGGATCTTATTCTGAGTGCACCATAACAATATTTGATCAATAATCATCATGCGTATGAGAATTAATGGAATCACCTTCAGGATCCCATCCCTGCTTCCCAACTTCTAAAAGCGGCCGTCCCACCACTGTAGTCATGAGGACGACGTAGTACAATGGGTAGCCATCTAGATAATCAATCCAGAAAGCAGTAAAAGATCTTGATCTTATGGGGCCATGAAGGTCCCTGAGGCAACATGTCCCCACGCCCTATAAAGAATGCTGTTTTTTAACACAATAAAGTAGTCTATATCCTTTTATCTTTTCTTTTTTGACCTCTCCACTTAGTTTTAAGCTTCAAACCCATTTTGGACTTTGTTAACGGTCAAGAGAACTGTTACGCTTAAAAAAGTGATTCTCACAACAGGGGACTCCAAGCTGTCCTAAGTGAAATAGTTATCACAAATAATGGAGGATAATAACAGTCAGAAGATCAATCTGATGATCAATTGAGAAACGGTGCCTGATGGATTAGGACATCATAATGTAGTGCCACCAATGCATCCTGAGAGCTATGAATTTTGGGCTACGTTCCAATTCTCCATTCCATCAGTTGACAGAAATCAGTATCAATTTCAGTATGAGGTTTTTAACGACATTTTATAAAAGTTGGTAAATGACATCTACTCTGTGCGTGCCCACTCCAGCTGCTCCCACGCCTCTTTTGTGCCATCATCCACGAGGGAACTTTAAACCTCAGCCCAGCTGCCATCAGGAGAACTGACCCTGGGAACTGAGCGTTACCTTCAGAGCTTCGTTCATCAAGATATTCTTCACCTCCTCCAGCTAGTTGGATTGCATCATCATGAAGCCTCCTGACAACTAGGACTCACTAAACCTTACACTCCCAGGTCATTGACTTTTATAACGTGGCCTCATCTTTCGTCCATGACAACCAAGAGTTCATCAGATTATAACTGCAAATATATAAATAAATGAATCCTAAAGCCAAATAATGGTGTTGGATAGCGGGATATCTAGCTACCTCAAAGACCAATGCATCAGATTATCCAACTTCTCAGGGATGCTTAAAACATACCTCTACCAAGTTGAAAATCTGGTACAGACCCTGCAACAAAACTATCAGGAGCTGGCCTCTTGCGAACACACCTCCAGGAGTGAAGGACCTGAAGGGCCAAAGGGGGCTTAAAGGTCCCAAAGAACATGATGGACCTGAAAACTTGAAGGTAACCTGGGGCCTCAAGGTCCCTCTGGTCCGCAGCGCCTACCCCAAAGATCCTGACAAACATTGGTGAAAGGATGTTTTGGCATCCTTAGATGCCTTATTGATCAGATCCAGAATGTAGCACATGGATGTAAACTCCAAGTAGACGAAATTCCCTTCGACCTTAGGGTCTCTGTTGAGACATTGTCAGACGAAATGATTAATTTTAACGCCTTCACTAATCTTAACAATAACCGCATCTTCAGCTTTAACAAACCTGTCAAGTGTTTGAGCCCATTTATACACCCTTGAGATCCAGCTTTTTCTTTAGCGCGCCAATATTCAAGCCCTAATGAGGCAGGTTGCCCATAAGGCTTCCATTTCCTCCCTCAACCGAAATTAAAATGATATTCAAGAGGACCTTGAGGCCCAAGATTACTGTTGGACCAGCAGGTCCCCCATGACTATGCGGAGACTGAGATCTAAAAGCTGGAACCAATTCCTGGCTTTAACACCATCTCCACTCCTCCTATAATTAACTTTAAACCTTGTTTTAAAGACACATTCACCCCTGAGCAGGAAATTATTGCCTCTTTCCTGTATGCTTAAGAGAGTTCCATTGAAGAAGCCGCCAACTGGAGGAAAGTGAACATATTCACGTTTGCCTTAGGAGCATTGCTTGGGAGATTATGGCTCCCCATTTGTTAAATGCACCACCTGGAATAAATCCATATGGCCTTAATCCAAGAATTTGAAAGCAATCAAACCCGCGCCAATCAAAACAAGCATTCATTGGTATCAACCTGATTAAAGAGGAGATTCGCGTGGAGTTTGCCAGGCATTATTATGCTCAAGAGCAGCTCTTGGTCACTACAAATCGCATTACCATGGATAACGCCATTACCACTATCATCTCCACATTGGGATCTTATCCCTAAGGTTCAAATGCATATGATTATCCAAAAGAACAGTTTCAACTGCATCTGAGAAATCAAGGAAGTTATTAACGAAATCCCTGCATCGAACGTGCACTCTAAAGCTACCCCTTTGGGTTTCTCCAACCGTCCTCAGGTCCATATGGTCAAAAACCAGAAGGATCCTTAACTCCAATGCACCTACTACATTGGTTTTAGACACAGTGCCAAGGCATGCTGAAAACGACTTGCTGAGGAGTTGGGAAAAGGGCCATCAGCATGAAGGACTAGGAATTCCATGCTGACATCCCTACCAAGCCTCAAGAATAATCCATGACCTTGAACAAATCTATAGCTATCATACCTGAAGAAGTTTTTTTACCCGCTGATAATAAAGAAATTGGTACTGCTTCTCATTATGATGACACTCCTAGGTTTCTCATGCTACCTCCCCAGATCAAAAGTCTGTTTATTCACGTCGCAGCTTAAGTTCATAAGATTTTGGATTCTGACATAGTTGGCAGTGGTTCCCCCATAAATGTTATATTGTCCAAGTTGATAAAGCGTATCAAGATTGCTCCAGACTTGCCACAACGTATGGAATACAGCTTGGGTGGCCCGCAATGTACTCAAACTATAGGGCATATTCTTCCCTACCTATCCAAATTTGGAGATCTCTTTTTCACCTCCTCCACCGCGCTGGATAACCCGAGTTATGACCTTCTTTTTGGAACTCAGTTTCTTCAAAACTACTTAACAGTAGTACATTATGATGATAGGGTTTATCTCTACTGGGACATCATGTCCTTTTATCTTTAAAACCTCCTGAGACTCTAAAACAAAGTTCAATTTTGAGCTTTCCTACTAGAGAGTGAGGGCTGAATTGATTGACTCAAATATCACATAAGGGGCTCTTGGGTCTGGCTGCCCCCACCTGCTGTTGATAAAAAGAAGGCATGCCAATCTACTTACCTAGTGCACACTATACATACAAAGTCTCAAGTTATTGCCAACACCCAGGTCCATGTTAACATTCCCTCTGGATTTCTGCTAGAATTTGAAACTAGAAAACCCATCTACCAAGGAGGTGCCAACCTGCCCAGGAATTCTAGATCTAGCCTATTCCAGATCTATATCGGTGTTGTTGGATAGCCTTACTGACAGACCTGGGGTATTTTATTCAAACTGTACTACTGCCTATTACTGCCTCCTACCAGTAGAGGGTGTTGACAATGTCCATAGTTTTGGGAGCCTAAAGGACTTTGGTATATAAATGCCCCGTCAGTGGCCCTGGTCAACACCAGTATTAGAAAGGATCTCACTGAAGACTAACAGCACAAGTTTCAAGAATTATTGAAGGAGTAATTGGACCTATTTTGACCTCAAACTATAACTTTGGAAGAATGAATGGGGTTCTACATCATGTGGATACTCAGGACGCTCCCCCTTCCAGTCGTGACCTTACCAAAAGAGTAAGGTTGAAGAAGCCCATGTGGCGGCGGAGCTTGATAACTACTTAAAGCTGAACTCTTAGTGTCTTCACGCAGCCCTTGGGCCTTTAACCTCCTGCTGGTTTAGAAGAAGGATGGCAGCCATTGGTTGATGATAAGCTATCAATGGCCTAACTCAATTATCAAGAATGACAATTAGCCTTTTCTTTAATGTGATGACTCTTAACTGCTTTCTAGATCGCAGTATGTTTCCACAATGGATCTTTCCAGTAAATTTTGCAAGTGGATCTCAACCAAAGATTGAGCCAAGTGTGCGCTCATAACCAATGAAGAGCTTTTTGAGCCCATGAAGATGCCCCAGGTTTCTTAGTAACGCGCCAACCATTTTTAAAGCGCCATGGACGGGAATCTTTGGGACTTGAAGCGATCATGTGTCCTCATCTACCTTGATGACATCAATGTCTTCTCACGAACTTTTAATGGACACGTAGAGCATCTTCTGGAAGCTTTCAATCAGCTCCAGAAGGCTTCAATAAAGCTAGAAAACTCTGAAGTGCACCTTTCTTATTTAAAAATGGAGTTTCCGAAACAAGGTCTCAGATAATGGCATCAATTCCATACCAGACAAAGTTGACGCCATATAAAAGTTGTCACGCCCCAGAGCCTAAGGGATATTCAGGTTTTCCTTAGATTAATGGGTTATAATCATCAGTTTATCCCTCAGTTTGCTGACCTGGCTGAGCCTCTATTTTACCTCTTACAGAAGAGCGTACCTTTTAGCTCAGGCTGGAACAATAACAGGGCTTTAATACGTCGAGGCTGCTCTTTGTAATGAACCCATTTTTAGTCCATCCACGTTATGGTCAACCATACTTGCTTTTCACGATTGCAATAAATGTCACCGTCAGGGTCATCCTAGCCCAGCATGATGAAAATCAGGTCGACCTCCCAGTGGCCTATTTTTTCAAGTCTCTGAGTAAGGGTGAATGGAACTATAACATTACCAAGCAGGAATGTCTGGCTGTCTTGCTAGCAGTCAAAAAAATTAGATCCTATCTCTATGGACCCACTTTACCATTGTCTTTAATTGTCCTTCCCTCTGGTGGCTCCAGCAGATGAAGGACCTGGATAGCCTTTTAGCCAGATGGGCTTTAAGGCTGCTGATTTATCATTTTACCATTGTTCATCGTTTAGGCGTGATCCACCAGAACGCTGATGGCCTCCTTAGGATGCCAGTGCTGGCTGCTTTGGCCCCCAAGAAAGACAGACTGCACAGTCATAATGATCAACCTGAACGCTGGGGTTAGAAATTCCTGAGGTCCAAGTTGAGCTCTGAAAGATGACCTGATACACTCGTATCAAGGATGGGGTTCTATATAAGAGGATAAATAGGAAAGAACCCCCTAATGTCTGCTCATATTCCTGAACTGACGTTATCCTAGAGGGCCATACTACTGTGGGACATGTGATAGTTAAGAATACCCAAGAATGGTTGAAGTAACGATTTTACTAAACCAAATTGAAAGAGCATCCAAGTGGTCCTGGAGGCCTGTAAAACTTTCCAATACCAAGACCAAGATAGTCCTCAATAAGAACACTCAGTCATCGCTCCAACGAGACCCTTTAATGGCATCAGCATTAATGTGATAAGCCCTCTTCCCACTGGATTGCACAGTCATAGACATATCCCTCTAGCCATGATCCATTTAACCAAATGGGTTGAAGCGATTTTTGGTCCCTGCTGCCACTGCAAAAGCCACAGCTCTCTTCCTTATTCAATTTTTTCACCCAGCATGGATGCCCACAAACTTTACTTTCAGACAATGAGTGAATTTCACCTCTTAAGCTGTTCAAGATTTACTACATATTTTGGAACTAACCAACTTTTCGTCGCCTTTTTACTCATCCACTAACAGGGCAGTGGAACTCAATAATGGAACCCTAGCCTTTATTTTTAGAGTAAGGCCGCCTCCAATCCTGTTCGCTTTACTCATTATTTACCCAGCGTCTTGCTTGCCTGTAGAATAAGATACTATTAAGTCAATAAAATTTCCAACTTTGAAGCTCTATATAGACGTGCTCCTCGGCTCCCAAATAGCATCCAGTTTTTGCTTGAAACCTCCACTCAGAGAACTCTGATCTAACGATGAGGGCCTTAGCTAATGAAATTGTTCAGTTTTAAGCAATAGCCACACAAGGCATCATCACCGCCAAAGGAAGGGCCACATCCTCAATTTAGTGTTGGCTGACCCTCTTTACAAGTTTTTTAAATAGTTGACCTCATCCTCTTTTACTGCCAACAACCTATAGGTTGACAGAATAAGCTCTAAGGTCTTTGGTCTGGACTTTATAAGGTTATTCATAAAGTAGACTCAGAGTACTCCATTGCTGACATCAATCTGAAGACAGTGATGAATTGAGTGCTTGGCCAGTTCCTCCAGCCCTATACTTCCTTCCAACAGGATCTTGAGGGGGGCGTTGTCAGGACTGAGATAATGAGAAAGCCAAAATCTCTGCTCCTGAATCGAGCCTTGAAATATTGACTCTCATACCCAGCGCAAATATAACCTTATCCTGAAGTAACTAAAACTAGTTTAGATCAGGAAGCATCATATGTTTGAGAATCAATGGAATCACCTTCGAGAATCCCATCACTGCTTCTTAAATCAAAGAAGGTTTCACTCCCACCGCTGCAGTTAAGAAGATGATGTAGTACAATGTGGGCGCCATCTAGGCAATCAATCCAGAAGATAGTAAAAGATCCTCTTCCTATGGGGCCATGAAGGTCCCTGAGGCACCATGTCCCCATAAGTCTTATAAAATTTGATGCTTTTTAGCATAATAAAGTAATATATATTCTCTTCATCCTTTTGTTTTTGTGATGGATTGGGGTCAGCCTGATCTGCACATTGACCTCAAGAATATTGATTTAAATTTATGTACAAATTTGGAGGTCAAATTGGGGAAATTGGATCAATTTGAAAAATCTTTAGATAAAGCGATCATAGGTAAGGATTTGAGGATCCACAAATGAGGAAAGATCGGCGTATTGAATGACTGGAGTCCCAAATCCTCTGAATTGTCGTTATGTGGGATATGGACTTTTCCCAAACCACAATTTGGATGTTTCTTTTTTTAGTACTAGATGGTCCAATTTGGATGTTTCTTGAGAGCCAAATTTAGGGTTTTGTTGCAATAGTTTAAACTATCAGAAATGATTAAAAATGAGGAAACAGTAACTGCAAATACAGTTTTATTTTCACAAACAATATATCAAAATAAAATCACATTGCTTGCTTTAAAAAAAATATTTTAAAATTCATTTCAATTGGTAACCAGAACAATGAGCTCAGCAAGTGAACTAAGCCAGGCATTGGCCTCATTTGCGGCCCTAACTTGGGGTCAGGCTATGCTGCTTGCTTGCAGCATCGCCAGAACCTTGGTTTACTAATACGTCGCAAATTCTGGAATTGCACACAGGTGAGAGGGTGGTTTTCAGTGAGATTATCAGTCATGTGGTCAGTGACGTGGCTGGTGCTGCCAAACTCATTTGTTTCATATTGGCAAGAGCCCGTGCGTTACATAAAATGAAACCTAAATACATTCCTCTCCATTTTGTGGGGGCCCCGGGAAGAAGGGGTGGTTGCCAACGGAGAAGAATGGAGCTGACATGTCTTTACTGTGGTTATGGTGGGATTTTTGTTGTCATTTTTGCTGCGCAAAATAGGATAATTATGGGGGGCGTTCACTCAGCAAACTAAAATGATCCAATTGAAACCTAAATCTACCACTGGTCGGGTGGCGTTATCCATGGAGGCGCTGGATAAACTTCACCAGGTAATAGCGCAGGTCCACTCCCAGGCGTGGTTGACACAAGCGACAGGGGATCCCTCTCGAACTCCAAATCGCCCAGGTGGTGGATGCCTTGCCTCCAGAACTGGCGGGATGGTTCCAAGAACTCATTGAGGAACAGTAAAGATTTCCTAGCTCGCTGGAGGATTGTGTAGAGTTGGTTGACTGGGCAGCATGTCCAGATGAGGCCTGTTCAGCATTATTAATGGTCATCCTGGGCTGTAGCTCAGTAGAGGAATATGCACTGGTCTTTGGCAACTGGCAAAAGTGGCTCAGGTTACAGATTCCCAATCCTCAAGAATGTTCCACCAGGGGTAGCAACCAGATTTGCTGGCAGCCTTGGCAGCAGCAAAGGTCCAAGCCACGCTGGGGGAATAAGTAGCTTTAGTAATTCAAGTCAAGAAACAATTAACATTGACACGGGACTGGTGGGAGGAGTTGATGTCACCAGGGAAGGGACAGTCTCTGTAAGCAGCTGTTACAGTCAATAGGGTGGAATCCAGCCCCTAGAAACGTGGGAAATGTTCAAGTAGGAGAGGCCAGGCTATATGCTAAGACCTCCATCATCCAATTCACAAATGAAATACTCATTTAAAAATAAATCGCCTACTTCACTTTATTCTTGTCTGTTTATCCCCATAGAGATGCACGCAGATGGGGGAATGGAGAGGGCCATGGCCCTAATTGATACTGGGGCAGAAGAAAATATATTAAACTGGCACTAGTGGAGTGTTTGAAGTTGCAGGTGTGGGAAGGACTGGTGGTGGTTTTTGCTGATGCCACACGAAGGGCGCCATCATGGTGCATAAGCCCTTCAGTGAGAATACAGCAGGCCCCATTCAGGTTTTGGACGCAGTTTTGCGCAATTCAGAACTTGACTCACCCTGTAGTGTTTGAGATGTGGTGGTGGCATCAGTTCAGACCACAGATCGATGTGCCTTCCAGTACCATAACCTTGTACCCAAGAAGGGGTCCACCAATGAGGTGGAGGTTGCTAGTAGGTGACCAGAAGTTAGTGGGGCCTCAAACTCTGGGGGCTATGCAGGAAAAGGCCTACCTGCATAATACCAAGGCTTTGTGGGGTCTTTGGTCCCAAAAGGGATTCGCCATTTTCCCCCACTGGGCCATTCGCATTTTATTTTCATTTCAAAGAAGGGTTGGAGCTTCCCCGCAGATGCCCAGTGTACCTGTTGAATGAACGAGCCAAAGCCACATTAGAGGATCACGTACATTCCATGTTGAGCGAAGGCTTGAATGAGCCATCAAAATCTGCCATAGTATCTCCAGTGCTGCTAGTGCCCAAGGCAAGCAGCAAGTTACGGCCATGCATGGACTACCAGATATTAAATTCAGTTACCAAACCGGATCCTTGCCCAATGCCACTTATGGAAGATATCCTACCAAATGTCACAGGATGAAACATCTTTACCAAGCTCGATTTGGCTGATGCGTTCAACCAGGTGCCTGTGAGGCCAGAGCATCAAAGGTACGCGGTATTCAAAGTGCCACCTTGGAATGTTATAAACTGGGTAAGGCCCTTTGGGCTGTGCAATGCCCTGGCAGTCTTCCAATGATTATTGACCAGGTACTCAGTCAATTTATCAGCTGGTGCTGTATTGCTTAAATGGATGAAATCCTGGTGTTTTCACATTCCAAGGAGGCACATGTACAGGATGTGCGAGAAGTCCTAAAGGTGTTAGCTGGGGCGGGGTTACAGTTGTAACTATCAAAATGCAAGTTTAATCAAGCATTAGTAAAGTTCTTGGGGAATGTGGTATTTGGAGAAGGCCTAGGGATACGCCCGGATAAGATTCTGGTGGTAGGCCTGGAAGGCACCAACAGATCAGATATGTGTTCAAAGTTTTTTGGGGACTGTAAATTTTCTCCGGAGGTTCATCAAAGACCTATCAAAGATGGCCTTACCACTTATGTGATTAACGCGGAATGTACCATTCATATGGGGGGAGGAAGAGGAGCGGGCGTTCAACCTATTAAAATAAAAGCTCATCTCAGAGCCTGTCCTTGCCCACCTGAATCTGGGAAAACCTTACATGGTCAAAACAGACACATCTTATTTTGCCATAGGAGCAGTACTCCTACAGAAGGGGGAAGATGGGTTAGAACACCTGATGTGTTATTTCAGCCAGACAATGATTCCAAAAGAAATTAATTACCCAATCTATAACAAGGAGCTTCTGGCGGTGGTTGCAGCGCTTCAGGAGTGGCAGCACCACTTGTTGTATGCTCGTCATACTTTTGTAGTCCATAATTATCATTGGGCGCTGGAATACTACCAGGAGCCAAGAAAAACGAGTCAGCGCCAAGCCCGTTGGCACGTGGAGCTGGCCAAGTTTGACTTTTGAGTATAATACCATCCGGGAGTGATTAACACCATAGTGGATTGGTTGAGTCAGGATGTGGGGCTAGCATACGAGAAGTCTGAGTTAGAAAAATACAACATGGCGACCATTCTCAGGAAGATCAATTTGCAATGATGGTAAGTGAGGAAGATGAATTGGAAAGAGAGATCTGAAGCAAGCAGAGAAGGATGCTATTCATAAAGCGATTATGGGAGGAAATGGCTGAAGGTCAGCAGCATAGCCATCATCAGACCTATGGAAAGAAAAATGGAGTTCTATGTCATGACTCGCAGATATGGGTACCAAACCCATTGCTGCAGCGGGGAATGCTGTGGGCGTCACATGACAATCCATTGGTGGGACATCTGGGGGTGTCAAAGATGATTGACCTGGTGCGGCGGAAATATTAATGGGTTAGCTTGCAAAAGGATTTAAAATAATATGTAGCAGAATGCTTGGTTTGTGCACGTTCGAAGCCTTCATGAAAGCAGCCAGTGGGTAAAATAAGTTCTGCTCCATATTCTGAGTTGGCTGTGGGGCTCTGTTAGTGTGTATTTTATCACAGGATTACCTAAGAGCCAGGGGAAGGATGCAATAATAGTTGTGGTCAACTGGTTAGCAAAATACGCCGAATTTTTCCCATGTACTTCAAAATTCTCAGCCAACGGCACCGCAAAGATTTTCATTGATGAGATCTTTACCTGTCATGGCTTACTGGCAGAAATTATTTTGGATTGCAGTCCACAATTCACATCGAAATTCTGGTCAAGCCTGCTCAGTAATTTGAAGATCCGGCCATGTAGGGCTTCAGCTTACCATCCTCAATTGGACAGCCAAATGGAAAGAGCAAAACAAATATTAGAGCAATACCTCCGATGTTATATTTCAGATTGGCAGGATGATTGGGTCTCTTGGCTCAGACTCACTCAGTTCACTTTTAATAACCACCACTAATCATCAATAGGGTTGTCTCCGTTCTTTGCTAATCACAGATCAAATCCAACGCTGGGTGGAGGAGCAAACAGTGGAGTATGTCAGGGGGTGGAAGAATTATCCTGAAGAATGACTGAAATCGGGAAAAGATTGCAGAATAACCTGGAGCATGCCACAGCATGACAAAAATGATATACAGATTGGCGGAGAGCACCTGACCCATTGTTTGCTCCAGGGGAGTGGGTATTAGTGGCGGCAAAAAAGTTTGTGGTAAAGTTGAAGAGCTGGATACTCGTACCAAAGTTCTTAGATCCTTATAGGCTGATCCTGGTTGTTAACAAGGTGTCATTTGAACTAGACCTCCCAGAAGGGTCAAAGGCCCATCCGGTGAAACACAGTTCTCAACTCCAAGGATTTCAAGGGTGGGGACTGGAGCGACCTGGGCCACTGAATCCACAGGAGGAGTACAACCAAGAGTATGAGGTCAAGCAGATTTTGAGGGAGCGTTGGGTCAGCGTTTGCCAGCAGTTCCTGGTGAAATGGAAGGGATGTCAGGTGGAGGAGGCGACCTGGCAAACTCCAGCAGATTATGAGCAATGCCCCGAGAAGATCTGAGAGTTTCTGGATTTGTGAGGGGGTGATATGACAGATTGGGGTCAGCCTGATCCGCACATTGACCTCGTGAATATTGATTTTAAATTTGCATAAAAATTCAGAGGTCAAACTGGGGAAATTGGACCAATTTAAAAACTTTAAAAAAAGCAATCATAGGTAAGGATTCAAGGATCCACAAATGAGGAATGATCGGCGTATTGAATGACTGGAGTCTTAAATCCTCTGAATGGTTGTTATGTGGGATATGGACTTTTCCCAAACCGCAATTTGGATGTTTCTCAAGAGCCAAATTTAGGGTTTTGTTGCAATACTTTAAACTATCAGAAATGCTTTAAAACGAGGAAACAGTAATTGCAAATACAGTTTCATTTTCTCAAACAAAATATCAAAATAAAATCACATTGCTTGCTCTAAAAATCTATTAAGAATTTATTTCAATTGGAAACCAGAACAATGAGCTCAGCAAGTGAGCTAGGCCAGGCATTGGCCTCATTTGCGGCCCTAACTTGGGGTCAGGCTATGCTGCTTGCTTGCAGCATCGCTGGAACCTTGGTCTGCAAATACATCATGAATTCTGTAAATGGCGCATGGGTGAGAGGGTGGTTTTCAGCGGGATTATCAGTCATGTGGTCGGTGACGTGGCTGGTGCTTCCCAACTCATTTATTGTATATTGGCAAGAGCCCATGCATTACAGTTTTTTGACCTCTCCACTAATTTTCAACTTAAGACCATTTTCAGAATTTGGCGACAGTCAAGAGAACTGATATGCTGAGAGGGACAATGTAATAGATTGGTGTATCCTCCCATTGGGTTGGACCACCTAGTTATAAAAAAGAGAGGGACAACGCAGAAAAAATGGGTAACCTGGAAAATCCATTGGCATTCTGATGGAAAGAGCCCATTAGAATACTACTTAAATAATCTTAGTCTTGAAGCTATAGTGCCCATCTAGCTAAATTCCCTCTGGTTCTTTAAGGATTTACAGCCACTTCAATGAGGCATGATCAGTGATTGCATAAAATTTGGTTCCATTAAGGTAAACGTAGAACTGTTTACTAGCAAAAATAGTGGCTAGACATTAACTCTCTTTTATTATATAGTTTCTCTCCTTCTTGGATAAAGAGTGACTATAAAAGGCTACTTAGTATTCCTCCTGTGTTTATCACATTGTGATAGTATGGCTCCAATGGCATTGAGGGGTGCATCAGATTGAACAATAAAGTGGAAATTTGTGATTGGTTAGTTTAGTACAGGCGCCTGGGTAAAGGTTGCTTTTAACTAATTGACAGCATCCTTGCTCTCCGCAGACCACTAAAAAGCCCTTCCCTCCTAATAATGGAATAAGGTTTCAGCTAATTGGGCTAATCCTTTAATGAACTTTCTGTTTTATCCTAAATCTTAAAACTCCCCTGAAAGTTCCCATTTATTCTCAGGGCTCCTCATACAGTTAATTGCATAAAGATTTTGGGTTGGGGCGTATCCCCTGAGCATCAAATAAGTATCCTAGATAATTTACTTGAGTCATAAAAATTTACACTTTCATAATTTAATCTTTAACTGTACTCTGGCTATCCATTTAAAATACTTTCTCTAAGTGGGAAAAGTTCTGTGTAAGAGTGCATAAAAATGTTGATGCATCAAAATTATAACAGAATGCAGCTCAAAGTCAGATCACCTAATATGTTGTACATGGCTATTTGAAAGATGGTGGCGCATTAGAAAGACCTTGGAACAAATGCATTGGTTGATATAACCCAAAAGGTGATAGTCGCTTATATTTCTTGTTTCTCTTAATCAGGTCAATCTGCTAATTGCCAATGATGGAGACCAAAGAATTAGAATACCTGGCCCTTTAAGCAATTGAATGCATCATCTATCTGTGGTAAGAGTATAAATCTTCTTTATTGATTTTATATAGTTACCTATAATAAATTACTAGTTGGGTGAAACATCCTTTTACTTGACAATAAACACAGAATTAGCCAAAAATTGCATGATGACACAATCATTCTTTACTACAATAGTTGATTATGCTCATTTTTTACACCTTCGTTGTTGGCTTAACTACATCTTGTGGGCTGTGAACATATTAGCCTGGCATTCTTTGTATCTTTTTTTAGCACTAGTGGTGCCCAACCCATAAAGGGGGAGCCGCCACGCATCCTGGCATCCTTGGCATCCTTTGTGTCAATATGACGTTGGATTCAATTTGTGCACCGCAGATTTTAATCATTAGTGGCAAATATATGAGCTTACTTTTTATTAAAGGCAAAAACTTGTTTTTTTAATTTATTGAGCCCATAATCGGTTTTGTAGAATAATAATATATGCGTTTTGAGCGGAATTTGCAGGACAAACTATGATAGTCCTCCAAAACCTTTAATTGATTAAACCTCATCTAGGAAACCAGATTGATAAAGAATTTTTCTGTATTTTCTTCACAATAATCTTATAAAAACAGTTATGCTGTCCAGGAGAACGTAAATATCTTTGTAGAAAAGGAAGATTAAACCTGTAATCGCGTGAGCTCAATATATGACTTTTCCATGGAGAGTAGATTTTCTTACAATCTATCAGACAGCTCTAGAGATAGTCCAGCATTTCAAAACACGTTGTTCTCCATGAAGTAAGTCAAAACTTGTAGATGCTCATAAAAGAGTACCCTGACTTTCAAAAAAAGCTTGAAGGAGGGGACTATGACAAAAAACTTGTTGAAATCAAATGTAATTACTCCATTGCTGTTATTACATTGTAAAATTTTTAAGTTTAAAGGAGAAGATTTTAATTATGAGTAGTGTAAAGGCAACAACTGACAAAAACTCTTGAAGATGTTTTCTTTATAAATAACTAAGAACTGCTTCATAAAATTTGAGGAATCTGGTAGAACTTAGAAAATTGATAGTTTCTACTGGACTATATTAAGAGCTGACTTATTGTGTTGGGCACCACTAGTGCTAAAAAGAGAGCTGACTTATAGAGCAAACCTCATTGGTAAAGTACTGTAGGCTTATTTGCTATTGTACCTCCTGGACCAGCCATCCATACTGCTGGCATTGAGCCAAATTGAGAGTGATCTTAAATTTCTTTGCAAATTGACTTAAGATTAAAATTAACTGGAGTGCCACTGTCTGCTATTGCGCAGACTTGAAGTCTATTCACAAGTATATCAAAGTAGGTACAATAAGATAACAGTTTAATACACATTTAATGTAAGAATGCTATGGATATCAACCAAATTAATAATAGTCTTAATCCTCTTCTCAACGTCCAGAAAATAAGTATTTAAATTCTTAGAGTCAAAGTCATTTTAGCTCCTTTTTAGGGGGAAAGTTGTTAACTTTATCTGCTTTTCCAGAATGAGCACATTATTTAAGTTATGTAGCCTAAGTTTGGATATAGTTTTCATTGACTCTTTCTTGAACTCAGCCTGTTTTTGGGCACAAATTGCACTTGATAGGAGGGTTTTTCGCTTACTTTCAAGATGTGATAGATAAATTCTCAACGATAGGACCCCTCCTCAATTATAGTTTTCCTTTTCTTTTGCATCTAGAGACCTAATGACCTTTTGAGTTAAAGATCCAGAAGGTCACTTTAGTGAATTCCCAATAAGGTGCATAATTTTTTACGCCATTGTAAACTAACACCTACTATGTTTTAATGTTACCTGGATCTTCAATTAAGCGGTCATCACAAGTCTCTAATTTATGTATACCTACAGTGAACTTTCATCAATTTAGGTATAAGATCATGTCTGAGGTAGCTAAATTTTTAAAAATTCTGGCAATAGAGATTAGTGTACCTCATGTTAAACCTTGATAGCATTTTTGAAGAAAAATCTTCACAATAAATTTAGCCATCACCTTAGCTCTTAACAGGACGTGGGCCTTGTGGTAAGACTTGTTGAAAAACAAGTGATGGTCTCATTATTTAGAATTGAATAGTCAATATCCATTATTGTAAGTGGCTATCTTCTCAGGGCTGCAAATTCTATCAACACAGCATTTTGGAGCCTACAAAGCTTCAGTTGTCCTCAAGAATGTGATACATGGTAAGGTCATTGCTTTAATTGTCCAAACAATTTAACTTTATGGTCACTTTACATACCATTTAACTCCATACATGGTCATATTGAGAATAATCCAAGAAAGAATGTAAATTCCCATGTTGATAGAACTTGGGGAAGTTAATAGGGTTGAAATGCTGAAAAGGTTGGATAAACATTATAGGGTGGAGGGCAAAGGAAGCTTTAAAGACCTAACATGGGACTGGGATTGCTAGGTTCATTTAATCAACTACAATCCTGGGCTAGAGTTCTTTAGATCAATGCAGAGCTAGCAGCTCAGTTGGATTTAGACATTAGTGCTGTTTTTCTGGGACATTTGCATACCACATCTCTGAAGTTTCATCTTGAATAGTTCATTTCTTTCCTGAGTTGGTACTTGAGGATCTCATTGACAGATTCCTATAATTAGGTAGGTGTTGATGTGTTATCCATGTCTATTGTTCTTTTAATTCATGTTATGATTGCTGTTTAAATTGGTAAAAAAAAACAATATCAATCTGTAATTCATTTATAAACTATATAAGCTCAGCATCTCTATTTTTGGGTCTTTTTTATTTTTTATAGTTCTCAGGGCATACAATAAAGGTCTTTATTGGCCTGTAATAAATTTCAAGATCATTTTGAAGTGTGATGCAGTTTTCTTTAATGCCTCAATATCTTGACATATGAAGACTTGCTGGAGCTGAAGAAGATTTAGCTTCTCCTCTAAAATATTATTAGCTACAACGAAAATGCTAATTTGTTGAGATACAAATTGCTTCTCCTTCTGGGTGTACTGACTAAGCTCATTTATAATTAGCTTGTTGCACTTCAGCTCGTGCAGCTATAATTATATTTTAGACTTCTAAATGGAGTAAACCACCTTGGTCCTACTAAGTGTAACACCTTTTATTCATTGATTTTTAGCTGATTTTAATCCCTTTGCAGTTAACTGGTTGATAATTTTGTCTAATCACTGAGAAATTTGCTTACTGAGTTAATTATTGTTGTATACCACTTGACATATGCCCTGGAAACTGTTCTACAATTTGATTTTGTAGAAATTAAAAGGCATCTAAATTCTTCTGGTTTTAACTAAAAGCTTCCATTAATAATACATGATGTATGATGATGGTCATCTGGCAGGTTTTGTATAGATGGTTGAAGATACCCAGTAATATATTAACCAAGACGTTCAGTGTTTCTGATGAGATAGTATCTGGCTGTGATAATGACACAATATTTATTACAATCCTGGATGAATTTCTTTGATTATGATGGTAGTAGAATAGAGATAAAAAGAAATTAATTTTTGTGACCAGAGATTTGGAATCCACACAATAGCTTCTGACCATTTTAAAGGTCTTTTAGGGAAGAAGTAGGATTTCTATTCTTCAAATTGAGGCAAATAGAATCATTCTATTTTAGCATGGGCTATCTAAAAAGGACTATGAGGATTAACATGTAACATATGGAAAAATTGTTTGCTAAGTCCTTCTCTTGGGTTAGGATCCATGCTGGTTAAGATTATTTCTTGAAATTAATTAGCTTAAATATGGGCCTCTGTAGTGATTAGCATGATGTAGCACGCGTCAAATGTACACTACTGTACCAATTAATTACCTCCATGATTTCCTTGGAACTTTTTTAACCAAAAAACTCTTCCCCCTGACAATATATTTATACCACTGAATATCCTTATAAGCGCTGCACAATAATTTATTTCTGCAATTCCTGACATAGTAAAACTTTAACCTGAAATGACTTCCAAAATACTAATAAATTTTAGCAAAAGTTAATTCTCTTTGTTGGGATTTTCTTGGAAATTATTTATAGCAAATTATTAGCTACAGAAATATGATGTTCTTAATTTAATCACACAATTGACAGGGACTACATTGTGTAATGAGTATAATGGGTACATTAAGTATAATAACACCCACCTACAGGAAAAGAATTTGTTGAATAATGAGAAACAGCGTGTGACAATTCTGGAATGGCTAAAAATTTGTATAGTAAAGCAGACAGTAACATGTGATGACAACTGTCATGGTCCATGACATCATAGTAGGGACTGACCCCAAGGACAAGTCTGGGCGCCAGGAGGCCCAGAAGGTGAAACTACAGGGAATCCCAGACCTGAAGCATACCCTAGACCAACGCTGGGTACAGGAAAAATATGCCCAGGTTGGTACTAGTGGGGTGCCAGGTGCCCAGCCCCTTATGTTGGTCCAGGCATTAAAACGGATGGTCTACCAAATTAATGCGGATGGTTCTATTTGGTTTGTTGAGGAACGGGGTTTTGAAACCCATTCCATTTTTGAAACAACGTGTTCAGGTTAAATCCAACTTCAATTGATCACTTGAGTGAAGTCAGTTTCGGCCTATTCTACTAATTTGGATGGCAGCGTGGCCCTACTGGTGGGTTGGTGCTTGGGCCCACCGTGGCATAAACCTAATTCCTCTGTTCAAGTTTAAATATGTTTCCCCCAACCAACTTTCCTTGTTTGTTGATTCCCAAATAGATTTCCCCGTTTTACTGTTTTTATGTTATTCCAAACATTCCTGTGCACAGACCCCTTTGAGGAGGTCTCGCACTCCATCAAACTTACCATTCTGAACACTGTAAGGTTATCACCGCATGCACTGTTGGTTCGTCCAGGTCCCCTCCAACCTGGGTCATTTACCTTGTTTCTCGGTGTGCACCGCGGCATTTTGAGCAGGTTATTTATAGCATTTCTTTGCTTGAATTATTATTGCTCCAGCACCCTCCGCTGGGCAATAATGATTTTGATTCTAATGGCTAATTCCCTGGCGTTGGGCCTGTGCACCGAGCACTGCCACATGAGAACAGGAGAGTTATAGACACTCTCCTTACATTAGCCAACCAATTTCTTTTCCCTATGTGCATGAACTTTTTTGTGTAAAACTTTTCCAAAGTGGAAACAGTGGGCGCCAGCTGGGGCTTCAGCTGTGTTAGCCCAACCGCTGTTTCCTCTTTTTACTAAAGGTTGGGGTAACTTGGCGCTATTATGGTTACTACTGGAAAGTATCCACCCTTCATGCTTGTACCTGGTGGATATGAATGCTTTGATGTCCGAAAGTCATGATTCCCTGACTTTCCACCAAAATTATTAAATTCAAATTAATTAAATGAGTTTCCCTTCGCCCACGTGTTCAGCCAATGCCATCAAAATTGGTGCAGATGAGCCTGGGGGTGTTGTCCATGGATAACGTCAGGCATTCCTTTTCAGTTAGGCTAATAGGGTCATTCACATCTAGGAATGCATTTTATGATGATAGTACTAGTCAACCCTCTAAGCTGTTTTTTGGCTTTTAAGGCTTGGATGAGAACCCTATTCCAGTATATCAAATAACCCCTGAGAACCCTCTTTTAACCTCTACCATGATCTGGGGCACTCAGGAAGCAGAGAAAGAACTCCGCTTAAAATATGATAAAGTATATGCACCTGCATAAGGCATGGTGAGGTATGTGGCCTCAGTATTAAGAATGGCCAACTATCCCTCCCCCTTTTTTGATGCCAAAACATACTCTGGTGGCTTTCTTGAGCCAGCAGAAGAAATTTTTGGTCAGGTGTTGTCATTGTCTACCATAAATAAAGACCATTCCGGATTTTTTTACTGACTGCTACCCTCTCCTCCCCTTTAAGGAAACTTTGCAACACTATTTTGGTGGATACTGGCGCCTCTGAAATTTTATGGACCAGTACCTAGATGACTACCTTGGATTGAGTTACTTGCCAGGTGGTATGGTTATGGGAGGGGCATCCCAAAGTATTCCCACTCTGAAGATCATTGGGTCAGTGGACTACCAGGTTGGCATATACCACTTTTCAAATCACTTCAGCACGGTCAAAAACTTCCTGTTTCCTATCATTTTGGGTGTGGAGTGGTGGCAAAAGTTTGCCATTAGAACCAACCTGAAAGAGAATACCATATCCCTCACTATGAAGAATGGTCGTACCTAAGTTCTGCCTTTGTCAGAAGAGAACGCCCAGGGCAATTTGTCCCACTGGCCCAATTATCTCCCTTTAGCCTTGCCCCTTTGTGGAAAGCCCTTAGTGGAGGTTCATATTTATTCATGCTTGAAGGGTTTGGAGTCCTCTTTTGATGCAGCATCCGCCAACGCACTCCCTGAGCACTCAGAGTTTGATTAAAGACTTCAAGCTCACAGTGGATCTGATGCGTATATCTTCCCCATTTACCCATTGACTGTCTGGGAGGAAAAAGCGTTAGATGTGTGGGTGAAGGAACAGTTAGCCAAAGGTGCGATTTTTCAGCGCACCTCCCCTGTATGCTCCCCCCTTCTCTTTGTGGAGAAGTCTGATGGTACTTTACACCAGTGTGTGGACTATGGGAACCTTAACAACGTCGCTGTACCAGACCTCCATCCCATCCCTTTGGATTCACAGATTGCGCGCTATGTGGAGAAGGCGAAGGTCTTATACAAGCTGGATTGCCTCAATGCGTTTAATCAGATTAAGATAAAGAAGAGTCAGGAGTGTTTATCTGCCTTCCACACCCTAAAAGGAATATTTCAGTTTTGGGTCATGCCCTTTGGGCGTAAGAATTCCCCTACTATCTTTCAACGCCGCATTGATGCAGCGTTGGTGGACCTGTTAGGGGTATGCGCGGTTGCCTACATGGATGACATCCTGGTGATTTCCCCTGATCAGGAGTCCCATTCAGTACACCTTTGGCAAGTGGTGGAACTTTAAAGGCATACAGCCCTACGCTGAAGATAAGCAAGTGTGAAATCTTCAAGTCCCAGGTCACTTTTCTGGGCAACGGCATGTTTGACATGGGATACATGATAACTCCAGACAAGGAGAGAGCTATTTGTGAGTGACCTACCACCACCTCAGTCAAGGAATTAAGGAGCTTTTTGGGGACGTTTACGTTCCTTAAGAAATTCACACCCAATCTATCTGAGGTGGCGGCACACTTATACAAGGCTAGCGGTGCCAAGGTGCTTCAGTGGTCACCCATTTTGGAAGATGCTTTCCAGGCAGTGAAGTGCACCCTGTTGTCCACGTCTGTTCTTCTCCATGTTGACCCTTTCAAAGAGTTCATTGTGTCCACAGATGCCTCCAACTTTGCCATAGTGGCCGCCTTGTTACAAGTAGGTGAGACTGGGATAGAGCATCCGGTGGGATATTTTATCTAGGAAATTGTCTCTGCCCAAGTTGAACTACGCCGTTTATGACAAGGAATTACTAGCAGTGGTGGAGGCGCTTACATATTGGCGTCACCACTTGCATGGCTCTACCCAACCATTCCGCATATGTACAGATCAACATTCCTTGCTGTATTACCGTGCCCTTCATGTCCTAACACCACAGCAGACCCGTTGTCATGAGATCCTTGCCCAATTTGCATTCACGTATGAATTCACCAAGGGTAAGAGTAATGGTTTGGTTGATGCTTTGAGCCGCAACCCTGCTTTAACCCTCAATCCCAGGGAGATAGAAGTGCATGAAACACAGGTTATGATTTCCCCAAGTAAAATTCTGTCACAACTTTCCTCTCCCCTGGCCAACGGGCCTGCGCTTGCACCTCAGGAAAACGCGGAGTAATATGGTATGTTCAGAAAGGTCGGCCTTTCTCAACCGCTGTTGGTAAATATACTATGGTACTTATAAAGAGTGCTTAAAATCAAGAGGATCTATCCAGGGGTTATCATGTAAAGGATGAGATGGTGTTGTTTCAGGGGCGCCTTTGGGTACCTGCTGAACCATTGCGCCTGGACATCATCTGGGACCATAATGATGGAATCACCATTGGTCATCTGAGGAAAGCAAATGCCTTGGAGTTGATATGTCGCACTTACAATTGGAAGAGCTTATCTGCTCAGGTGGGGCGGTATTGTAAGAGTGCCTGGTATGCAACCAGATGAAACCCAATTTTCAACCTTTAGCGGGATTGTTGGTACTAGTATAAAAGTATGATGGGCCCTGGACCTCCCTCTTAGTTGATTTCATCTTGAGATTACCAACCTCAGATGGTTATGATGCCATCATGGTGGTGGTGGATCGGTTCACGAAGTTTGCCCACTTTATTCCTTGTAGAACCACTATAACCGCAGCTGAGATGGCTAGGCTTTTCGTCACCCATATTTTTGCACTCCATGAGGTTTCCCAAAAATTATCAGCGACTGGGGCCCTCAGTTTACCTCCGTTTTTTGGGAAGAGTTGTGTAAGACTCTTCAGGTTCGCCCCTGACATTCAACTGCCTATCATCCCCAATCAGATGGGCCTACTGAACGAGTGAACCAGTGCTTGGAACAGTTTCTGCGGTGTTACACCGCTGCAGATCATCTAATTGGGTTTCTCACCTTCCCATGGCCCAGTTTAGCTACAACAATACCTTGCACTCCTCAATCAGTTGTTCCCCATTTTTTGCTAGAAATGGCTTTGACCCTGCCTTTAACATGGAGCCCAGCTGTGGGTCTAAGGTTGAAGCGGTGGTGGAATTTTCCAAGACCATAAAGAAGGTCCACCAGATTGTTTCCACAAGCTTGGAGGCGGCAATGCGAGTGTATAAGGAGAGCGCTGATGGGAAGCGCAAGTGGATCCTGCGTACAAGGAAGGGGATTTCGTGATGCTTAATGCTCAGAACATCCCTATCAAGCAGCCATTCTAGAAGCTAGGACCTAAGAGGATTAGCCCTTACCGCGTTTTTAGAAAGGTGGGCCATGCTTCATACCAGCTGGATCTTCCCCTTCATTTCTAATCTTCTTGGTGTTTCATGAGAGCAAACTCACGTTGTTTGAGGGCCCCCCACCAGAGACTTCTGAGGCCTATCTCATGGATGGGGCGCTAGAGTGGGAGGTGGAAGAGATAGTGGCCTCCCGCCACGTTAAGAGAAGACTGGAGCACCTGGTATCCTAGAAGGGCTTTGATGCTGCAGAGAACAGTTGGGTTCCAGAGCACGACTGTATGCATGCCCAAAATCTTATTGAAGCCTTCCACATGCATTTCCCCCAGGCTGCTGGATATCAACTTAAACTGACCGTTGCCGCCATGAAGTTGGCCCCTGCCCACAAAAACTTTTCCCTTGCGCAAGCCCCTGGAGGGGGTTGAGCCCCGTCAGGAGGAGAGGGTAATGTCATAGTTTTATGACATCATTGGAGGGACTGACCCACTGACAAGGCTGGGCGCCAGGAGGCCCAGAAGGTGAACCTAAAGGGCCTCCCAGACCTGAAGCATACCCTAGACCAACGCTGGGTACAGGCAAAATATGCCCAGATTGGTACTAGTGGGGTGCCAGGTGCCCAGGCCCTTACATCAGTCCAGGCAATAAAACAGATGGTCTACCAAATTAGTGCAGTTGGGTCTATTTGGTTTGTCAAGGAACTGGGTTCAAAACACATTCCATTTTTGTCAGAGCGTGTTTAAGTTGAATCTAAATTCAATTGATCATTCAAATGAAGTTGGTTTCAGCCTATTCTACTAATTTGGATGGCAGCGTGGCCCTATTGGTGGGTTGGTGCTTGGGCCCACTGTGGCATAACCCTAATTCCTCTCTTCAAGTTTAAATAAGTTTCCCCCAACCAACATTCCTTGTTGGTCGACTTCCCAAATAAATTTCCACATTTTACCATTTTTCATGTTATTCCAAACATTCCTGTGCGCAGACCCCTTCAAGGAGGTATCGCGCTCCATTAAACTTGCCATTCTGAACACTGTAAGGTTCTCACTGCGTGCAATGTTGGGTTGTCCAGGTCCCCTCAAATCTGGGTCGTTTACCCCATTTCTCAGTGTGCACAGCGGCATTTTGGGTTGGTTATTTATAGCATTACTTTGCTTGAATTATTATTGCTCCAGCACCCTCCGCTGGGCAATAATGATTTTGATTCTAATGGCTAATTCCCTGGCGTTGGTCCTGTGCATCGAGCACTGCCACATGGGAACAGGAGAGTTATAGACACTCTCCTTACAACAACCTGGTCACTTGTATTTGTTCTAGTTAATCCAAATAACAAAAAAGGGATGCAAAGTTAAATATCCTAATTTGGATAAACACTTTTGACAACATATAACTCACTATAAATTCAGCGGATGGTAGTTTAATCTATCAGGACATACAAATGGACCACGATACTATAATAACTGAGCTGCAAGCAAGGTACCACAGATGCTTATAGAGAATTAGGAACACTTAGAGCGTTAGTCCTACACAGAATTTGGGTGTGAAAAAATGGAATTCATGCAATTTGGCTTAAATTTACATTATTTAATCTTATCTACTTTCTATTAAATGTTAATCTATACCATTATTTTTTCACATACAATTTTACCCTTGTGTTATAAAAGCTTACATATATTGAATAAATAAGATATTGCTTTGCAAAATTAGGATTGTTATTAATTCTTTTTTTATTAATAGTAGAAGGTCAAACTTAAGGGAATAGTTGATCATGGGAGCACACCATTTACTTAGCTTTTTATGAGGATTGAGTATATTGTGCCATTACTAAAAGACACTCATGAATAGTAGTTTTAATAGATCCACTGTATTGAGAACGTCATGAGTGCCTACATCAAACGTGGCAACTTATTTTGATAACGCTAGATCCCATAAAATAAAAAAACTAACCGACCTTAAAAGCCCTAGTGACAGGAGTTGATATGAATCACTATACTCAAGCAGACTTGACATGACTGAGATAATAGTTCTTACAGCTAACAAAGCAATTAGATCATGTTTAAAACCTCTATTTTTAGGAAGAAAAACTCTAGAGGTAGATCTCTGCAACTTTTTCATGATAAAAGAAAACATATTATGTTGAGTTTGTAGATGGAAAGTTTCAAAATTATAGCCTTTTAGTGTGGATCATTTTTTATTTTTACTGTGTTAGGACTGATGAGGTCTGAAGGCCAGTCCTTTGAAGCTAGCCAAGATGGATGATAGACAGAGCTAAAAATTAATCCCGCTGGCCTCAGCAGAGTGGGTAGCCAGAAGGCAGAGTGGATTTCCAGTAGCTAATTTTAGTTGGGAAATAACCTAACCAGGTTCAGAGGTCCCAAGAGAAAGAAAAAGAACTTTACAAAGAGCCTAAAAAGGTAGAAGCATATTTATTTTATTGAGTAATTCATTTACACCTTAAATAGTGCTAATAAAGTAAGGGATAATATAAGGGATATATGTAATGATTAGCACAAGCCCTGTTGAAACTGGGGGCAGATTAGGAGATATTATCTGAAATCTTTTAGATAATTAATGGAAGTAGATAATAGATAAAGTACTCAAAAGATAAGTAAAGTTGGAGATAAGGTTAGATTATGTGGAAAGAAGGGATTCGTTTTTCCCAGGGTAAAATAGTCAAAATTGGGATTATCAGGCTGGAGCATCAACTAGTGGAGCACTTTGGTATTAACTTACCCCAGTTAATCAGTTGAGGAATTTAGCAATGTTATTTGGGTTCAACCAATGCTAAATAATCTAAAATTATTTTTATTCTTGAGCTTTTGACCCAAAAAAGCATTGAGCGCTAAATCAATTATAGTAAAGGTTAGTTAAGATCGCCTAAAGTAAATAAATTGGAAGTCCCAAGCTGAGGATTCACTTAAACTAGTGAAAATCCTGACATATTGAAGAGAGAATGAGTATATAATAATTTAAAAATTTAGTTGAATTTTTCTTTTAAGGCTACCAGAGAGGTTATTACCCTAGTTATAAGACAAAATATATAACAAAATTCATATCATATTACCCTAAACGTTGCTCAACATTTGAAAATTTATAGTGTAGAAATAAAAAGACATTATAAAGAAGATATAAAGATCATTAAGTGCAAAATTTGTTTACATATGACTATAAATTTGTTACTTAAACATTAAGAATAAAATCCATATTTTTTAGTACAGTCTATTAGCTAGAATCTCCATAAAGAATCTTTATAAGGTAACTTACTCCAGCTTTGATTTCAAATTTTATAACATAATTTATTAAGTACAAAAATTTTAAAAAGGATAAGATGACAGAAAAATAATTTTATTGTCTAATTAGTTTAGATATCTAACTACAAATGCCTATTGCCACAATCATATGAAGTTCAGGCTTGCTAAATCATTATTAAGAACATAAAATTTCATTATATGAGCAGTTTTGATTTTACTCTAAACATTATAAGATTTATACATTATACATATTTTTAATCAAAATAAAATCAAGAAACTAAATAAAAATTTCTAAACTGTTGTTTTCTAGATGATTCATTACTAAAAAACTTAATTATGATGTCGGCCAAAGGAAGCATTTGGTGGTTAGTAGGTCTAATAACATGAAAACCCTTTCTTTTTTTAGTACTAGATGGTCACAACCCGAGGGACATATAAATCTTTTCCATGATGTAAACAGAAAAATCTAAGTCCCAATCTAGAGGTGGAAAAACTTCTATGACTGAGTGACCCTGCTCAGGTTTCATGTCAATACTTTCTTTCTCCATTTAGGTAAAGTCTTCCCTGTTTGGCTTGACTCAAATAAATAAATAAAAATCACTTATGTTAATCCCTATAATTTATGATTCTCCTGTTTAACTTGAAGAATTAAGACTGAGCTATTCTTAGCTAAGCTCTGTATTGATATTATAACTCTTAGATGGCTATAATTTTTTGAATTATAACATGTAATCACAAACCAGAAATTGAAGTTCTTGCACTTTTTAAGGAAGTTTTATCTCTATATATTATGATTAATTTATCTTTGATGAGGGAAAACTAATTATGTGAAACAACTTTTTAAAAGCTAACATATATCAATAAAATTAGCTTAGGCTCAATTGATATGCAAACCACTGCTAAACCTTAAATGTAATAATGTATATAGATGTAATAAATCTATTTTTAGTACTAGATGGTATAAATCTATTTTTCATTATTTCTTCTATTACTCATAAAACCTCAACAATACCTGATATCATGTAAGGGTTACATGGAGACTTTAAGTTTTCAAGAACATGTAAGTGCCTTGATACTGTATCTTAGTTGGTCAATTTGTTTCATAGAATTCCAAAAGTTAAGCCCCTCATTCAGGACTCACTTTATATCAGGAATCTCATTGTACATAATATATATAATTTAAATTATTGTGGGGAAGGCTGACCATGGGATGAACACTTCCGAATATGACTCAGAAGAGACAAAACTTAGTACCAGGGGAGGCACCCCAGAGAAGCGATGCTATCTTTTGTTGCCAGCGGGAACGCCACTTATGGGGAGGGGGAGGAAACGTGTTAAGGGGCCATAGCCGCAATTGAGCACGTGTGGAGGAAGGGGTCTGATTTGATGAACCAGACTGGGAACCAGGAGGAGACCAGCTGTTGGCGACGTGGTGGGAGGTATCCAAACATCCACGCTTGAAAGTGGTCCACCAAATGAGACTGGAATCTGTGGACCACTTTTGGGAGGGTGGGGATGGAGCCTGCGATGGCATCTAAGACAATCGTGTGGATGGTACATATGGCAATTGCAACCACCAAAGCATGAAGGGAGGGCGGAAGGGGGGAGGCCATTGATAGAGCAAACATATCTCTTGACAGACTGAAGGGATGCGTTTGATCCTGGCCCAGAAGACGTTGAACTTCGCGCCATATCACTTTAGAGGTAGGGCACTTCTCCAGGCGGTGAAACAGCGTTCCATACTGGCCACACACGACACAGGATGAGTGTAAAGCGTTAGAGCGCTCAGCTGTATGATACACCTGGCTCAGGCAGCGCCACACATGGGAGCGGACTTGAGGTTGCAACAGAGGATGGTGTACATATTTCCAGATATTTTTTTGGGTCTCAATGGAGTAAGGGATGTCCATCATGTCCAGGTAGTCCACCCTGGATAGGACATGGGGCCGAATGGGGATCACGCCATCATGGATGGGTAGCCCCTGTACCTCTTGTGTGAACGAGGAGAGGGGTGGCCTCTTTGGGTTGTATGTCCGCTAATATGTATTCTCCACTCAGCGCTCCGCATGGAGAGTAGGATTCGTTTGTAGTGGGTTTTAGTCCCGTGAGGACCTGTGGCCGATGTGTGTGAAGCGAGGTATTTCATCAGGGAGTGAGGGTTCAATGGATTGTTGAGGCCCAAGGCGTGGGAGAAGTTGGAGCGGGCTGCGCGGGACCAGTGTTGGGAGGGGAGTGTAGGGGTGGTGACGGCCGCAATCCAGGTGCCCAGGATCTTGGCGGCATGGGCTTTGAAGTCAAGCAGGCCCATGCCACCATGATGTTGAGGGCCAAACATGACCTCTAGCCGCACTAGTGGAGGGTGGCCCAACCAAAGCCATCCTTGCAGCAAGGCGTACAAGGATTTGTAGAAGCTTGGGGAGAAAGGGATTGCATGGGCTCCAAACCAGACTTTGGAGAGGAGCATAGAGTTGCCTAAACAACCCTGCCAGTAAGGGAAGTAGGGTGGGCTCTGAGGGAGGCGATTCGCTTCGTCAAGTTATCCAGAATATGGCACTCCATTACTGCTGACGCGTATCCGCCTGCCTCCATCCACACGCCCAGATGGCGTACTGGTCCTATGGTAGGACGTGGCATGAAGGGGAGCACCAGTGGGGTGGTGTGTTTTGAATTAGTAGGCGAGGACGTGGGCGAGCAGATGGGCCAGGTTGGGAACTAATTGCTGGGGTCCAGCAGTTCTGAAACCGACCAAGGAGGATGATTTCGGTTTGGAAGCGTTCAGTGCCGGGTTGCTTACCCGGGAATACTCATGGATGAGAGCTTCAAGCGCGCGTGCATCTTTATTATTAGACACCCCAACCACACAATCATCTGCAAATGCCATTATCTTGACTGGGGCTTGGCCTGGCACGTGGACCCCAGTGAGTTGGACATTCACATTTCGCAGTAGTGGGTCAAGGCTGAAGTTGTATAAGAGTGGGCTAAGGGGGTCCCCTTGTCGCAAGCCCCTTTGAGGGCGGACTACTTCCGTTAGGAATCCAGGGCCACGCACTGCCATTGTTGCAGATTCCGTGAGCAGCATTACCCAATTGATGAAGCAAGGGGGTAGGCGGAATTGATGGAGGCAGGCCCTGAGGTATTTCCAGTTTACTCTATCATAGGCCTTTTGTTGGTCCAAGTATACAAGTGCCCAGAGGCTGAGGACTGACATACATTAGCCACAGAGTGCACGTTATCCCAAATCAACCTTCTGGGGATGAAACCGAATTGTTCTGGGGAGATGGTGGCATATGCTACAGTCCCTAAACGGTTAGCCATGATTTTTGATAAAATTTTGTTGTCTGTGTTTGTTAGTTTTAATGGGGTGCCAGTTGGCTAAGTCTAGCTTATCCCCTTTCTTGAAGAGTGTGACAGTGAAGACCTCATGTCCTCCTGGTAGGAGGCGCGTTTCCATCAGGCTTTGGTTAAGTGAGGCGAGCAGCAATGGGGATATATATTTGAAATATTTTTTGTAAACTCATATGGAATGCCATCTGGGCCTGGGCATTTTCAGTTTGGTGCACCGCGAATGGCTGTCCATAATTCGTTTGGAGTAATCAAATTCATTATTTCTGGGTATCAGAAAATGAAGCGGATGTGGGCTCAGTCAAGAAATTCCGCCACTTTGGCTGACTGAATTGGGTCAGATCGGTACAACTTGGAGTAATACTGTTGCATTTTGATTGCCACTTTGGCCGGTGTATCCGCAATGGAATTATCCAATCTTCACACCTATGTGCAGGCCACACTCTGGCGTGGTGCGAAAATTTTTTAAAGAAATGTGCGGTGCACTTGTTGCCTTTTGTGATGCGTGTGGCCCTGTATTGGACAAAAACCCAATGTTTGTGTTGCCTTTCGAGTGCGTTGAGGTGGGCAGCTGCCTCCGCCCACTTCCATCCCCATGCAGAGCTGTATCCTGTAACTGGGATGTTGGACTCCAAGTGTGCCAATTCTGCCAGAGCGCGCGAGATAACTGCTGATGTGGCTCGTGAGCATCTGGAGGAGAGATGGCGAGAGTGGCAGATGGTGTCATCTTTGAAAGTTGCCCATGTGGAAATGGGTTCCACGCAAAATGGTGCAACAAACTTTTTTGCCAAAGTTGCCTCTTCTACCCACATGGAAAATCCTGTCAACCCAAGCTCGGGGGGGGCGGATTTTGTACCAATGTGGGGCCTTAGCAGCTGTGACAGGTAGGTGGTAGGTTAGCGAGACCAGTCAATGGTCAGAGAATTCCAATTTTGTTGTCTTGAAGTGGGAGATGTGGGGTTGGAATTTCGCCGGCATTAAAATAAGGTCAATGCGTGTCATGGACCTTAATTGGCCGTTGTATACGTGGGGACACATCATGTTTTTGAGCAGTGGGGCATGTCGCAGCAGCGCATCCATTAACCCGAGGGTGGCCTTTAGAATGCATAGTTCTATGTGACCCTGGGGGGCGTGGGGTGAGGAAGGCCACCAGCCCGTTGGTGTGTTTAGCCAACAGTTCATGTCACCGACTAGGAAGGAGTCTGGGGGTAGCGGGAGGGATTTGACCAATGAGAAAAATTCCTGATGCTCATGTGCACCATTTGGGGCATAGATGTAGACGATTGCGTGTGCTAGGTTGGCCCACGAGAAAGTGACAACAAGCACTCAGCCATTTAGAAATGTTTCTGAGGATAAAAATTTGAAAAAATTATTTTTCTGAATTTGCACCCCACAGTGCATTGACCAAAAGGATAGGGATGGGAGGAGCATTGTTTTCCAAGCTTCCTCAGAACCTCGTGGACAGTGGGACTCCTGGATGGCCAGGATATCCACGGGTAAATTGTGTTGTAAAAAATTCAGTTTCCTAGCCCGGGATGGGGAGGCCTTGAGTCCAGCGATATTCAACGTCCCTAGAGTGAAGGTTTCCCCCATCACACCTTAGGTGCGAGGGGGTGGGCACCTGGGCCCACCATCCTCTTCTAGATCCCTGCGGGCCTTCACAGCAGCATGGGTGTTAGCAGCAATGCTATTAGAGTTTTTGTTGATTTTTGCAGAAAGAGTCACATTGGCTTTAGCCTTCACTTTTTGTTTTCCCGACGTTGGACGAATTTTTTGTGGTGCAGGTGAGTTTGGTGCACCGTTGAGTGGGTCAAAAAAAATTTTCAGTTGGGATGTGTCCCAAGTCAGTTTCAACCAGAGCTTGGGTGCAACAATTGGGTGAGATCAAATCTCCCATCAGATCCTCGGATTGAGTTGCCCGCTCAGTATGGGCTTCCCAATTAGATTGGTTGATGGATTCCTGAGTTGCTTCCACTGCAAAGGTCTCCATGTCCTCCTGGTGTTGTGAGTGTGGGATAGTGGTGGTGGCTTTGGCCACTTCCTTGGCCGCGGCCCTATGGGCCTGCTTGGCCTTCTTCCACTCTTGTGGGGAGATAGGCTTTACCAGTAGGTAGCAGCCTTGTGCTCCCCACGGGCTAGGCCTCCTTGGTGCTTGCGGTTGGTTCGTAGTGCACCTCTCCACTGGCCATGGCTGCCAAGGGGTGCTCTTGGAATGTGACGCCCTCCTTGATGGGGCATGTGTGTGCCTTATGGCTGAACGCATCACAGTGGGTGCAAATGGAGGGCGTGCTGTCCACAGTCACCTGGAATGGGTGGGTGGTATGCCCTGCGATATCAATAAAAGTGGAGTGCAGGATCTGGGTTAGGTCCTCTGCGATCTCCTCAGTTGGGGTCAGAACTGCAATAGCTTTGCCAGTGCACAGGTGTGGCATCAGCATGAAGCGTTGCATTTTGAAAGATTGTATTTCACCATATATGGCGAGACCATCTTTCAGGTGTTGTTCCAAATTATCACATTTTACTGTAGTAGGCAAAAAGTCAAACGTGAGGAAAATTTGGTTTGATTTTGTCCATCTGGTGCATTTAGTTTCGACGACCCATTGCCCTTCAGGGAGTTTGACCACTACACGCACTGCTGCAGCCTCATCTGCTGCCGTTTTGCTTTTGAAACCTAGGTCCAGCCAACCATGTGACATGGAGTGAGGTGCAACATACACCGCAGTCAGGAAAATTGTGTGCACATCTTCACAAAATTTTTCATATAAGGCCATTTTTTGGATGTCCAGAAACATGCAGACTCCGAATTCCACCGGCAAAAGTGGCTGAGAGTGTGGCGTGTTAATGTACTGGTTGCATCGTGCTTGCCATGCGAGTATCTCCGGGGAAATAGTGACTGCCAGTTTCTTAGTATTTTTGTCAATTCTGCCGGGTTCTCCAGGGCGTTTTTGAACATTGGAGGCCGCGGGCCTTCCGCCTGCTCCTCTTACCTTGCTTGCCCAACTGCTCCCTGACATGGGTGCAGACTAATCTCCTCTGTGAGATTATCAAACTAGATTCAGTCTTGAATTGAATAGGTTGCAATAGTGATTGCAACGTGAAAGAAAAGTTCCATAATATAATATAATCATCTTCCAGTATATAGTGCTTTTATTCAGAAAAGGAGGGTGATGTCACATATACTTACATATTACCAAAATGTGGATCTCCTTTAGAAGCATAATTTGTAGTTATCAACCATATCCATCCCAATAACGCGTCAAAATAGAAAAAAAACTAAGGTTTTTTATTTATCCAAACTCATAGAAAAAAGATTATATCTGTAGCCTACTTGTAAAACATGTTACATTAGGTACATATATTCTAGAAAATTTACTCATATTCTATTATTTTCTTTATAACTGTTATCTAAGAGTTAATCAAGTTGGTCAAGATTTTGCAGATATAACTTTATTGCATAATACCATTCTATATCTTTTTCTCTTAAATTTATAAATTTTTATCGGCTAGTGACTTAACCATAAAGGTAAGCTTTATAAAAAACCTTTTAAAGTATATTACATTCTAAAAACTTTTCTTTCCGCTTGAGTTCATTTTCAAGCAATTTAATTAAGTAATAAGTTTCAAATTTACCACTGCCACACGGCCATGCTCATTTTATGATATGTCCATGGATCAGCCGCCTTCTGCTCCAATATGGGTAGCAGTGCTCCATTACCTAGTGTTTTGCCCTGCAGGCAAATGCGTTCACCTGGGGTCAAATAGCCCACCACCTTCTTCTGGCCGTTTTATCCCCCCACGGGATTTAGCACTCCACCTGGCATGTATCCTAACTTCTTGCCCCCATCCTCTCACCCTCCCTTGATCCACAATCTGATTTTGCCTCCAAGTTGACTATGGTCGTTTATTCCCATATTCTGACAAGGCAGTTATTAAATTAGCTACCTCTGCATTTGCGCTAGCTGGCTTTATCAATTTCTTCCCTTTTAAGGGCTATTTCAATACTAGATTCCAGATGGAGGAGGCTGCAGCAGCAGTTGCTTCTACTCCCCTTATTTTTATAAATCCCATCTGTTAATTCTCAGCGTCTGGGCTCAATTCTGCTGAGTTGGATTTGCACAGGGTATTATCCACTGAGCAACCAGATTGGACAATATGAGGATTGCCAACTTCTTTAATAAAACTCAATAATATATACAGAGCTACCAACCCTAATTTCTACCTTTATTTTTAATATAACTCGCAGACTTTTCTACGCTCCTGTTTTCCTCATAAAAGACTAATTCCTTTAAATTTCCATGAGACTCTTTATACCTCAGTTCCTCAGCTGGATGCAGCCTCAGCTTGGTAATCTTTTATTCCTCTTCCTTTTGCAGCTTACTCTCGTTCAGATTGAGTCTTAGTATAAATCCTCTCAATTCACCACATGTCATCACCTTGATCAATTATAATTTGTAAATCCTTTTTTCGTAAATCTTGAGACTCATCTCAATCCCCCTCAAATCTGCTGATATGGGTAGCATATCATCCAGTAACATCAACTTCCTGACATTACCCCCCTTTGACTGGATAATAGGCTCTTACTGCTTATATGCTTAAAGGAACTTCGCGTGGACTCAGTTGATAATCTGACCTCCAGCAGGTTCCTTAATTGTGTAGACATCATGCCAGTCTTCTCGATAATCTCAAATGGGCCAACCCAAATGTCAGAGAGCTTATTTTTCCATCCAAATCCATGCTGGTCATGGATTAAAACATAGTTCCCCACAGCAAACAACGGAAGTCCACTCCAGCACTTCTGGTCAGCTGCTTGGTCATGAACCTTCTTGGCCAAACTAGTGGAGTAGGCTTCCATTTGCAACTTGATCAGTGTATCCATGTGTGTCTTCAGATATCGCTGAGAATTCACACCACCAGTGTCCTCTACACACAAATATAGCAAGGCAGGCAGAGTCAGATGTTGACCATACAGCAGTTGAAATGGACTCTTACCAGTGGCCAAATGATAGGTGATATGATAAGC